>SCDZ01000218.1:0-298939 GCA_004143845.1 Drosophila lacertosa | reverse complement strand
AACCAAAAAAAAAAAAAAAAAAAAAAAAGAAACAAAACTCCAAAAAAAAAAAAAAAAAAAAAAAAAAAAAAAAAAAAAAAAAAAAAAAAAACAAAAGAAACAAAACTCCAATAAAAAATGAATTAAAGGATGAAAAACTAAAAATTAAGTTACTAAAATTTGCGAAAAAGAAGAAAATTGCGTTAGGTACAAGTTTCATAATAGGCCAGGAAAAGACGTTAGAAACAAAATACATATACAAATACATACATACATACACACAATCATACATACATACATGCATACAGACAAACGATAGTTGAACTTATTGTTGGCATAATAACGGTACATACATTCTACATATGTACGCTGAGCTCCCCCAGCAGACACACACAGACACACATATACACAGACACATCGAGGCTATATAGAGTCTATATATACATGTGTATGTGTGCATACTTGTAGTAACCGTTTATATACATTAGCATTATGCAACATCAACTTTTATTAATATATATATATACATACATATATAAAACTATATACTCGGATATTTGATGAATGCAAAAAAAAAAACAACAAAAAAAACCCAAAAAAAAACAACAGCAATTTACTTATATGAAAATGTTTCTTTTAAATAATTCGCAATTGCAAAAACACAAAAAAAAACTAACTAAACAAGAAACGAGCAAGAAAACAAGGAAAAATGACAAAAAAAAAATACAATATATATACACTTATTTAAATATTTAATAAAAAACGAAAAAGATTTATATATATATATAGCTATGTATATATATATGTATATGTATACATATATTTATATATATATATATATATATCTATATATAAAGTACTTATATATTCATATATATACATACCACTACATAGTTTAAATGTTTATTTATTGTATTTGAACAAAATGAATAATTATAAAACCAAATTTAAATAAAAATAATAATAAAAAAAACCAAATTCTTTTAGCTTTTTTTTTTAAAGGGCTTCGGGGTTGGGAGGGGGGGGGGTAAATATATATGTATGTACTTATATGTATACAAATTTATTGGTCTGTTTTTATTATTCTTTATGTTCTGATTAACTCTTTGAAGACATCTATTTTGGACTTAGCCTGCTGAAAAGCGTTTAATCGCAATTTAATAATAGCCCAATTATGTAGACAGCGTTTATAGCATATGTGTATTGATTAAAAGTCACAATAAAACCGAATCTAATGCCAGCAGCAATTAAGGTCAATAAAATGCCCAAGTGCTCGATAACGAATCTGACCGATACTCAACTTTCCATTAATATTTAAAAACCAAAACCAACAAAAGGAGTTTTTTTCAAAAAACCCTTTTTAATTAAAATTTAAGTTTTGTTGTGTATCTTTTCCTATTTCCCTATCTTACAAAATCTTATAAAAACTTGTCTAAAAGCAAAATCCCTTTATATACAAAAAAGCTTTTTATTGATTTTTTTGATATTTTTTGTCAAATTAAAGTTTCTTTTATGTATGAGACATTTTCAGAATTTTCAGTAATTTTTGTTAGTCGCGTTTAATAAAATTGAATCAACTAATTTATAGTATAAATGTCTTTATTTTCTTTGCTTAAGTTCATATATTTCTGCTTCATATTTAGCTCCTAAAACGCCAAAATCCTTTGTTCTTCTGAAACCGTTTGTGCTATATCAAAAACCCATAGACTTTAATCTTGAATTATAAACGGCGTGTAATTTGTATATCTGAAATCTACAATCATGCTGATCAATGAACTTTACGATGCGGCTTTTGATTTATGGCCGATAATCGGACGCAATCAGCAAACGTTCGGGAATGTCGATAAGGACGCCCGGTCCGAGCTGACCAGTATAAATAGAGGTCGCAGGCAGCGCAGTATTCAAGTTGGAAAAGCTAAAACAAAATGAAGTTCATCGTTGCGAGTGTTATGTGCCTGTGCCTGTGCCTGGCCAGCGTTGGCCACGCCCAGCCGGTGTCGCTGCCGGCGCCGCTGGACGCTCAGCTGTTGAGCGTGGTCGAGGACATGACGCAGATCGGCGAGAATGCCGGCAAGGCGCTGGCCCATCAGTACGAGGAGATTGTCGTAGAGCCGCATCAGCAGCTCGACCAGGCTGTCGACCAGCTGGAGGCGCGTCGCGACGACAGTCCACAGTGCGTGGCCGCTCAGGATGCACAGATCGAGGGCATTTTGGATGTGGCCCATGAGGAGCTGCATGCGTGCGGCCTGACCGCCGCCCACGAGTCCGCCGAGATTGTGACCGACGTCAACAAGGCTACACAGCAGCTGGTCTTTGGCGGCATCTCTTTGGGCCGCACCTACCAAAAGTGCCAGAACTACAAGAGCTCCGTGCTGAAGCAATCGTGCATGGCCAGATTCTATTTGCAGGCCACCGTCTACCTGGTCAACGCTCGCTCTTCGGTCAAGACCATCAAGCAGAGCACCAACGATCGCATCCCGGCCGTCCTCTCCGACAGCAATGCCTGCACTCACGTCGCCTCCGACAAGGCTGTCTCCGCCTTGGACGTCGTCAACGCCGATATCGATGCCTGCATCGTCAAGGCCAGTCGTCGCTAAATGGCCCGCCCCAAGCCAACCATTTATATTTTTTTTCAATAAAACCAGATTAACCGTCTAAAAATTTTGGTTTTTTCCATTTCGATAATTATCGATTTCATGTTTTTTTTTTAAGTATTTCTTATAAGAAACTATTTTTGCTGCTTTCACAGAACATAGTGATATGTTGTCTACAAGTATGCGTTCTTTCATGTTCGATATATATCGATCTGTTTCTACAACTTGGTATTTATTATAGATTGTAAACTTTTGACACTTTTAGATCTGTTTTTATTCAATATAGTCTGGTCTTAGTGTAGCATGGTCTTAGAGAGAGCATACTCATAAATTGCCTATATGCATTATCGATAAATATCGATATGATTGTATTTCTTGAGACTGTTTATACGAAGTTTAGTTTTAACTACTATTTGAACACATTTCTATCTATTCTGTTCATACAACAAATCAGCTCACATTTATTTCCAGTCTGCGAGGGTATTAAAAATCCGGCTTTAAACTAATAAAACAAGTTTTGACTTTAAAAGTTTGATTTTTTAACCACACTTTGCTCATAGTCTTTTATGGTTTGTATGCGATTTTTAATTGGATCAAATATTGATTGGCTCTTTATTTTTTGGAAAAACATTTTTCTATTTCAAATAACTATTTTGACATTTACCAGTATATTAATACCCTTTCAGTGGGTAAGAAAATATGACATGCACGGAAGGAAACTTCTTTGGTCCTATGAAAATATATATGATAAAAAAAAGCTTTTGCTTAAGCGATTTTTTTGTTTTAATCGGAACATTAAAACTTATATAAAAACAAACAGTTAAATTTTTGTTTTTTTCAGAAGATTGTTTTGCATTGTTTTATTAACTCTTTACGATATCATTTGAATAGCTATAAAAACAAGATGCAAGCAATAAGATAATTGCTGATAGATGATCAAATTGTCGTTCTGAGTAATTTTATATGACACACATGACGATGATGATGATGATGACACACCTTAAAGTACTTAAACTTGGGCTGCGTTAATTCATTTTTTAATTTGGTCTTTAAAGCCTTAATCGCCGCCTCTAAAACTGAGACCTCAACCAACAAATTAAAGTGAGAGTGAGAGAGAGAGGAGGGAGAAGCGAGAAGCGAGAGAAGCTGAGCTCCTGACAGCAGCCATCAAAATTATTTGGAGCAATTGTCGTGGGGCCGCCGTCGCAAAATGTTCTTAGATTTATTATTTATAATCTTATATAAGAGCATTTAGAGGCTGGCAAATTTTTAATCAAAAATCCAAATGCATAATTAATTTGACGGGCAAAGGCGGCTTTTGGATTTTAGATTTTGACTGTCGACAGTTGGTCGCCAGAGAGCTTTCAGAGTAGCCTTCGAATGCCGCGCGCGTTTAATTACACACACACACACACACACACTCGCACACACTCAGACACACTCAGACACACTCGCACAACTTAGTTAAGTTTAATAATTATTGGACTATGAATGTTGCGAGTCTCGTTTGGCCAGGCCCCGGGGCCTACACTGTCGATATACGTGTTTGCATTGAACTTAAAATGAAACCGAAACCTAATACAACAGCCAAATCCAACTGAAACTCGAACTCGAGCTAGAAAAACATAAAAGGCAGTTAAGAACCATGAGTTTGACTAGAAGATGCCCAGCACTCAATTCTGAAGTGGGCCCCAAAGTAGATTCATTTTGTGTCTATATACCAAGCAATTCAAGCATACTCAAATCTACTCATATGCATTCACATAAGCACTCAAATTGTGTATCAATACATTTAAATACATTATCATCGTATACTCCAAATGAATACTCAATTATGATTTAACTAAAAGTTCCATGCAATTTGTTTTTGTTGCGATAAAAAAAAGACAAGCTTGCTCCTTTTTTTTAAATCATTTATTTAAAAGTTCATCTAACTTTGATGAAATAAAATTTAATTTACCAACTTTAAATTAAATTAAAATAAAAAATAAATGCCAATTAATGTTAAGTTGAGCTTAAAAATCATTTAATTGGACAACTTTCAAGTCATATCTTACGAATGTTTCTTGTTTTTTATTCGACGATTTTATTGAATAAAAATAGGCCGAAACAAATAAAATATTAATAAACTTGTTATTACATTTATTATGATCTGAAACTAATCAGGCATTCATTTTATATATTTTCAGTTTTCAATAGTTTAACAGCAACTTATCCACTTACATAATTACAGGGTATGTAGTTAGCTTGCAGCGCTCGTTAGAAACGCCTTAGTTTCAGCGGCGGCTCCAAATCAAAACCAAAATCAAAATCAAAATTAAATCCGGTGGCCATCAAGCATTTTGTCACTGTGCTGCACATTCAATCAAAGAAAACGAAAATTGCATACAAAAATTCAACGAATTTCAAATGCACTACAAATTTCAAATAAACCTCTCTATACTTCATAAACTATATAAAATATAAAATAAAACAAATTTCTTGGCTAAACTTAATAATGATCATAAGGGAGACTGTAATATAAAAACCATTAAAACTGTTATTAGTTAATCATTAATGATCAAAATTTAATTTTCTTATATATAGTTGCATAAGTTAAAATACTTTTTATGTTTTTTTTTTATTGTTTAGGTTGTTTGAGAAAACTATAAATAACAAAATTAACAATTTTTAAATGGTGTTGAATTTGTCTAATAAAAATCTTATTTTTGTTTGTTTTAATACAGAATATTTTAATATTCTGCGATATTACTTGATATATTTATTTATATAGTTTTTTAAGAAATCTTTTTAAATATTTTTTTAAATAATTATGCAAATGTTTTTAAATGTTTTTTCGTTATTTTCTATTTCAAAAAACAAAAATTGTTTAAAAATCCTTTTAAGAATTAATATATAATAAAATTGTTTTTTTTTTTGGTATTAGTTGCGTACAAATTCTTAGAACCAAAAACCACAGATGATTTAACAAGAACAAATAAATAATTTTTTTTAAGCCAGAATTTGCTAAATCTTTTAGCTGGTCAAGTTGTGGACATTATGTGGCAAGACAATATCTTTGGCTTACAGCTCAAATGGTATTTGCCAATGAATGCGTTGCCTTAGCCACAAGTCGATAAGTTGGCAAACAAAAGAAACGAGCTCTTATCTGTTGCAGAGCATTGCAGCATTGCAGCAGCAGCAGCAGCAGCAGCAGTAACAAAAGTGCGAAATGTTTTGATCGCTTGTGTGCAACGCAGCGTGGCGCGTTTCAAGGGCGACTCAAAGACGTTGCACAAGTAACGAGACTGGCACACGATAGCTGGCCAAGTGTTGCATGACTCGCGTATTGGCCACTTATGGTCAATGTCAAGCCTGTTGCTGCTGCAGTTGTCGTTGCTCGTTTGTTTAAATCAAATGTTTAATGCTAAGATTCTGTTAGCGTTGCAAAGTTCAACCTACAAGTTCAAGTGATGTCAGCCCAAGACTGGCAGCAACAATAAACATAACCATTAAATTGTGGCAGAACCTGTAGCTGAAACTGGGAGCTAGAGCTAGAACCCAAAGCCAAAACTCAGCCAGAACTAGAACCAGTTTGCCATTAAGGCATAGCAACAACTTAAAAGTCCCCCCCCCCCCCCTCTCCCACCCTCCCACTCGCCACACGAGCAGCGCCAACTCGACTATAAACGACGTCGACGTCGACGTCGACGTCGCTGGCGACTCATTGAACTTGTTAGCGATCGCGTCCGTTGTCAGTTATAAACTAAACGCAAGACGAAACGGTTCGCAAATCGGGCTAACGCTTCGAAACTCCAGACGAAAGTTGTTCTTCTTTTTGTTCTTGTTTCGTGCTCTTAAAAGTATGACAATTTATGGTCTGCTGGTGCAAATCATACTCATCTGCAATTAGAACCTGGCTAACTGAAGAAGAAGAAGAAGAGGAAAAAGCTGCAGAGTTTCGCAATGGCGCCGCCGAATGAACAGCCGGAGGATGACTTTGTCAATAAGGTGGGTTCTTAACGGGTTTTGTTGGCTAAGAGCAGCCTTGGCTTGCCACACGGCCAAGGTGTCGAAAAAACAATAACAATTCATTATTCTTGTTTTTTGTTGTTGTTGTTGTTGCATTTGAATACAACATTTATTAACATAATATGATCGATGGCTTTGGCTTTGGCTTGGGTCAAATACAAAAGGCAATCGTAAATCAGTCAAAAGCCGGAAATATTTTGCTTATTGTTTTTTCTTTGTATGTGTGTGTTTCTTTTAGCGCTTTCAGTTTCCGTTTTAACATTTTTGTTGCGATTCAACGCAAATGTGTCAAGTGGATTATTGTTTATATATATATATAAATATATATAAATATTTATAAATATTCATTGAACACGTTTCTTAGATTTTTTGTCGTTGCATTCAAAGCTGCACTTCCAATTGTTTTCTAGTTAAATTTTAACACAACTGCGTTAATTGATCAGCCACATTTAGATTTTCCAGTTAAGTGCATTTATATATATACTTAAATATATAGTTAGCTAACTTATTTATCAAATTGAGTTTAGGTTTTAAATTTACAGCTTGTTGTCATTGGCATATAGGAAATAAACCTTGTCAGTAGATCAGTTAAGGTTTTTACAGAAACTAGTCTGAAATGAAATACATATACCTATAGTATAATATATATATATATATATGTGTATATTGTCTTGCTCTTGATAAAGTTGAGGTTTTCCCCCCAAAATCTTTAAAAACAATTCAATAAGCTATTTTTTTGCGATTATCAGCTTGTTCTTTGTGTGCTGTGGGGATTTTCTTTAAAATACTTAACATTGCACAAAGCTCAGCAAAAAGGTCACTTTTAATAGTATCAGGTGATAGAGTTTATAAGAAATTTATTCCTTAGCTTTTATTATAAATGTTAACTTGGGAAAGTCTCAAACAAGCTTTCTATTCTAGATTAAGTCTGCATTTTTGGTTACAGCTAAAATCATTTAAATATATGATAAGCTTTTATCAATACAGGCCCACAACTTTAACAGCTACATGCTAAAGTAAGCCTGAAGTTAAGTTTCAATTGTAAATGAATAAACATTTCAAATATGCAATTTTTCTATGACAAATCGTTTGTTGCAAACCAATTGGCAACAACAAAATGTATGTTTAAAGATAAATAAACAAATGCTAATAGATATTTTGTTAAATGTTGTTAACCTATGACTATGAGAGCTGCACTAAGTGGCCCCAATTAAATTTGGTTAATTGTTACGTTCGGTGGCATAAATGAGCTTGTGGCAAGACCGACTAACTAATAATAATGCCATAAATATGCGCAATTGCAAACGCCAAAACGGCACAAAGATACAAAGCATGTATCTGATGGATACACAGTATCTGTGCTGTATATTCAGTTCGTTATTATGCTGGGCCAAGAGTCCGGCTAATAGCTAACAGCTAACAGTTAATATGGTGTATCTTGAGAATATCGCAGCCGCGCCGGAGTCTTTTGTTAAAGTATCTTTTGTTCGGCATCTGTAAATGTATCTGTATCGGTGCCTGTACGCTCCAGTATCTTAATCATTATTGTGCGCAACGTTGCGGAACATGTCAAAAAAAAAATCGCAAGTCACAATTACTTGGCAAACGACCAAAACTCCAAATTATCGTTGATAGACACAAAATGATATCTGTTTTTCTTTTTGTTTTTTTATACATCTTTGGGCACACGAATTACGCACTTGGTTCTGGCTAAATCCCTTGTTCTTTTTATTTTTCTTTTTCTGTTTTCGTTTTCTTCGTCTTTTTGATTTTGGTCAGCTTCCGCATATTTCGATGAGGCGCCCAAAAATCATTTAAACTTTACCCACAAATGCCAACAAAGGCGGCCATTAAAACCAAAATAAGAATCAACATCAAAACAAGACAATTTATTGAATGAATATAAATAAAAATAATTATTGAAAAGGCTTGGTGAAGATTGAATACCCTAGGAGATAAAGTTAACTGGTATATTAGCAACTCATCTTAGCCATATTTTTGTCTGATTCGATTCTTTGGCCCTTTTTACTTGGATGCAGAATCATATTACTAACTAATAATTTTGGCTTGGCAAAGTATTTTACTTATTTCTTTTATTTATAATACTTTTTTGTTTTATTAATACATTGGACAGCTGTTTAGCTGTTCCGTTTATTTATGTTCAAAGTATTCAAATGCCGGCTTCGAACCGGTTCGTTTCTGAGCTAAGTCTTATCTTTCAATGCGTACTTAAAGATGCCGTCACACATCAATTTAAACAAATAAAGTGGTATACAAAAAATAAAAATAAGCCAAAAATAAAAATAAAGTAAACCTCTGCGCATCGCATCCGAAAATCGGCAACTTCATCTCAAGAGCCAGCTGCGAGTTCAACTCGTGACGTGTTCGCACAACAAGTTATTATTGTTGTAGTTGTTGTTGATGTTGATGTTGTTGTTGTTTTTGTTTGGTGTCATGGAGGTCAAGTTCAGGGAACACCGCATTGTACTTCATGTATTTGTTTTTTTTTTTTGTATATTTTTTATTTTAACGATTTTCTGTGTTTGCCTTTCGGTTTGTTTGTAATAATAGCGAAGTCTGAGTTTTAAAATGGAATAATAAAGCTGAACAAAAAATTAGCAACTTAATTAGTTTGCTTTGGTGTAACTTTGGTCATATTTTTAAGCTTTTATCTTAGATTGGCTACTTCACTAACTTAAAAGTTGTTGGTTTATATCATAAACTAAACTAGTTCAACACAAAAGCAATTCTTAAAATACATGTTGAATAAGTTTATTAGCTGCTTGAATTATATAGTCAACATTTATATGTTCTTACATTTAAAACTTAAGTTTAGTATATAATTTTAAGAGATAATTTTTGATACTTTTAAATATAATTGCCGCTTTTAATTTAAGAAGATTTAAATAGGACACAATTTTTAAACTAATTACAAAGGTTGTCGTAACTAAACCAAGCCTTAAACGTGCTTAATTAAGTCTAAAATAATTAATTAAAATATGGTGCTTGATATTTTAATTAGTAATTTTGCTTGTTTAAAAAGTTCATTAGACAAGAAATTTGTTCTCAAGCCAAGACATTTTTGAGCTTGGCCTTTCAAGTACAAAGTCTTGTATTTTTTTTTTGTTTTCTTACTTGATTCCCAAAGACTTTGGTGTCATTGAGCTATTAGCAGTGACAGCAAAAACAAATTAATTTATAGTCCATTTACGTACACCTAGAGCTCGCATTTAAGATGTATACAGCGTGCACATATACTTATTTTTTCTTTCTACACGTTTTATGGCGTTTTTTTTTTCATTATTGAATGCGAGTTTTTTTTTTTGGGTGTCAGGGCCAAAAAGCAAATAAATTAATTTGATTTATGCTAATTAGCTGGTGCGTGCGTGCGTTTTTGTTATTGTACCCTTATAATATTATGTTTTTCTGCTAATTACAGATACCTTCAATAATTGGATTCTTGAACTTGGACTAATTGGCAATTGAACTTTTTGCCGAGCATAAATAGAGCAATTCATTAATTAAGGCTGAAAAATGAGCGGAAACACAAGCCGCAAGAATTTTAGTAATATGAAGAATTTTTTTTTGTAAAATAAATGACGTAATGTGAAAAACTGTTGAACTTTTATTTCAATTGTATGTTTAAGATGTGCTAGAAATACACGGGAAGAAATTCGATATGCCGCCTAAAAGTATGCAATGGGTATTGAACCGCTTCACTTCAAGTTCGTTGCTGCAGTCATTTGGGAAATTTCCAAACGTATTTCAGGAAATGGGCAAATTATCGATAGGCGCTGTCATCGAAAGTTGCAGAAAGTGGCAGGCCAGATGACATATTACGAATATGTGAACGAAATGTAAAATAGTATATGTAATGATGAGGGGCAACACAAACAAATATGTAAAGCCGAGCGACAATCAACATTTCGTTTTTGTCGCTACCCTTAGGCCGGCAAGTGAGTGTGCGGATGTTAAGCAACTGCAAAAATAACGATTAGCACAAAAATTCCAACAGCAGCAAAAACAACAAGAAAACCAGCAACAACACAAAAACATTAGCAATATTGCGAGCGTAAGCGAGAAGAGGCAGACGCAACGCAAAATCAGCAAGAACAACAAGAACAACTAGAAGAAAGTGTGCAGAGAAGCTGTGGAAAAAAGGATCGCAATAGTTGTGACTGCCAAATCAATAGAGTGTGAGGGAGCCGGAGAGTCTAACATCATCTGCAGGCGGTCAGGTGGGCAGCTGGACAGGTGGGCAGGCGGGCAGGAGGGGTGGCCGAAGGAAGGTAGGCGAAACTGTGGCACATTGTCGCTGAGGTTAAGAATTGGACACAGTCGTCGGGGAACTCTTTCCAGAGGCGGAGGAAATGTATTCGGCCGTGAAGCCGTTGTCCAAATACTTACAATTCAAATCGATACGCATCTACGATGCCGTCTTCACCATACACTCCAAGTGCACGGTGGTCATTCTGCTGACCTGCTCGCTGCTGCTGTCGGCCCGCCAGTACTTCGGCGATCCCATTCAGTGCATCAGCGAAGAGAAGAACATTAACTATGTCCAGTCCTACTGCTGGACCATGGGCACCTACATCATTAAGCTGGACAATGTCAACGAACGCCAGCTAATGCCCACGCCGCCGTCCTCGCGCGGCGGACGCGCACGGATCAGCCTGCGCCGCCTGGCCGACTACAACGAGGAATATGCGCGCGCCATGTCCATTGCGGAGGGCGTCGGCCCCGAGATCAGGGGCCATACGCAGCGCATTTATTTGCGCTACTATCAGTGGGTGATCATCCTGTTGCTGTTCCAGTCGTTCGTCTTCTATTTTCCGTCGTGCTTGTGGAAGGTGTGGGAGGGCCAGCGGCTCAAGCAGCTCTGCTCGGAGGTGGGCGAGGCGCTGCTCTCCGAGCAGACCTACAACACGCGCCTGAGTCTGCTGGTCAAGTATTTTACCACCGATTACGAGGACATGCACTATTGCTATATGGCCAAATATGTCTTCTGCGAGCTGCTCAACTTTCTCATCAGCGTAAGTAGCAACTGTCATCTTTTCCACTGCCCCTCCCCCTGTTTTTATTGCCCCAGCTGAATACTCCGTCTTGCAGGTACTAAACATACTGGCGCTGGAGGTGTTCCTCAATGGCTTCTGGACAAAGTATATGCATGCGCTGGCCACGATACCGCTGTACGATTGGGACAGCTGGAATCACATCTCGTCACGCGTCTTCCCCAAGATAGCCAAGTGCGAGGTGCTCAAGTACGGCGCCAGCGGCACGGCCAGCATCATGGACAATCTGTGCATACTGCCGCTGAACATACTGAACGAGAAGATCTTCGTGTTTCTGTGGTGCTGGTTTCTCCTAATGGCCTTCATGTCCGGCCTCAATCTGCTCTGTCGCCTGGCGATGATGCTCAGCAGAACCCTGCGCGAGCTGATGATACGCAGCCAGCTGCGCTTCATGACCAAGCAGCACGTGCAGCGCGTGTTTAGGAATTTGACTATCGGCGATTGGTTTCTCCTGATGAAGGTCAGCGTCAACGTCAATCCGATGCTCTTCCGCGACCTCATGGAGGAGCTGTGCGAGGTCCGGACCACGCACAGCTCGGCCTCCTCGCTCACGCAGCTCGAGAGTCCCGCCTAGCACCATTCTTCACAATCGTTAATTGCCAACTGCCAATCTCGCTGTGCTTAGTGTGTGTATATTAATAGTACGTATATAACAATATATATATATGTATATATTTTTTATCCAAACCCAACAAATCTATTCCGTTGAACTGAGTGGGATGTGCAAATACTTATTTAAACAACTCGGATATATAATAAATATTTAAAATGTTTTGTAAAAGCATAACCGAATATAGTTTTTTGTATTAGGTGCCGAAGATTGAATAGCCCCCGCAAGCATACGCCAAATGTAGGGTATACTTTCATTAAAGACTTGCGTATATAAAATAAACTGATTTCAGTTTTACTTAGCATATATGTATAAATATAAGTTAAACATTTTCTTTACAAAAACTAACATTCCCAGGGTTTTTGTGACGTTGTTTTGTTAACTTGTGATTAAGTCTAAAAAATAGTTATAGACAATCGAATTGTTCAGTTGGCAGCCAAAATGAGTGACAGACAAAGACAATCAAAGACAGACCGACAAAAAAAGTGCTGATTACTTGAAGTATGAATATATTCAACAAATAATTTTTGACAAGTTAATGAGACATGGGCATAAAGCTAATTATATAGCTGGTGGGCTCGAGGTCAATGTTGGCCAATTTACATTGTATATAGACATAAAAACCACAAAAAAATAGATATTTTAAGAATCTTCCGTTGCTGTCAACGATTTCAGTCTTGTCAGTTTTTCGCATCAAATTAGTTGTATGCGATTAATTTCATTTTTTTTTAAAAAGAGTGGATCATGGTAAGGTCATTGGGTAGGTCATTAAAGTATGCTGGTGTACGAATCCGAAACTAAAAAGAATTCTCTTATGATTCGAACTTTGGTTCCACAACTGTTTTATAATTTATCAGGCTGCAGACGTATTCAAATTGGGATTTTAATGTGGTAAAAGAGCCTTAGTAAAGCTGGTTTTAAATTAGCATATATTTATTTGAAATTTACTTTAAATATAAAACAGCAGAGCACTTGATTATCTCTTTGATAGTTCTAACCATACAGAAATTAGATTGTACAACGCTACGGATTTTAAAAGAAAAAAATTAATGTGTGAACTGAAAATTTAGAGCCACTATAAGTCCGCTATAAGGATCTGGAAGATTTAGTAAGTGTCATCGAGGCGCACAGGGCGGCACAGAAGGTGGAGAAACCCATATGACCGGTGCCATCGCAGTCGACTAGATCGATCATTTGCTGGACGTCTTTTTCGTTGTGATTGTAGCCGTATTGTTTCATTATAGCACTCAGTTGGAGGGCCGTCAGAAAGCCAGTGTTGCCCCAGTCCAAAATGTCGAAAATAATTTTGAACTCTGTTAACGCTTCAGACATTACCTCATACATAATTTCGAAATGGGCAAACTAACGCAAAAAAAAATCTGTGTTTTTCGCACAAGTATAACCAAAATTTTATAGTGATTTTTTTATGGTAATCGTAACGGCTAATACTGATTTCGAGCTGTTATGTTTGTCGAAATTTGGAAAAATGTGAGCTGACTAAGCAGTCGTTAGCTGCTCAGAAACCCCTTAAAAACTCAACGCTTGCTTCGATTATGTTTATGCCATGAATAGTTCGTGATTTGCAAATGTGATCTGCAAATTCTAATTCAAAAATCTTACATTTTGCCGCATTCGAAATATTTCTAGATACTGGAACAAAATCCGAAAAATTCCTACTGAAATTATTTAATGCTGAATACAACGATTGCTTAGATCAAAAATTGTATCGATAAGTAAGTAATAAACTTTTACGGAAAACTTTAACTTAACTTTAACTTTTTAAGTTTATATAGCAAACAATTTTTTAGATATGAGAAAAAATTAAATAAAATAAAATCTTTAATTAAGGATGTTATCTGCAAATATTTTCTTTAATCAAGTTTATAATTTTTTACTTAACTAAATAGTCTACTTAATTAAAGCGTATGCGAGCGAATACTGTACTAAGAGCTTTAGTGTATTAATGTGTTAAAAATGTATATACATATTTATACTATGTATTATAAAAAAAATACAAAATTGTGAATACCACAAAACACATCCAATTAAAAATAAGCTATTTATTTAATATATTTAAAATTCCTGTTCCACGTACTGCTAATTTATGTTTTGTTTATATATTTTTTAGTGTGTGTTAATTAAATAATTAATCGGCACATTAAGGATTTAGATGCCGTTTAATTTGAATGTTGTTTATTTAGCTTGGTTACCGAAAATAATTATAGCTATAAAATGAATCTAAACCAATGGAAATGCCTGACTAGCTGATGCCCTGTAATATAGTATTGTATAAGAGCTGCTTCAATTACATACTTTATGGCCATTCCTTTTAACAGCTTTTAATAATCGTTACACCCTGTTTTCTTAACCCTTTTTAATGAGCGCAGTGTACACAAAGTCGCTAACCACATTTTGCATTGTCTCTCGTTTTCGTTTGCCATTCACACACTGCCATAGCGACACACTTGCACTCGACACACACACACACACACACACAGACATACAGAGACTTGCACTCACTTTTAACGTCTTCCGATTGCATTCGAAAAGCACGTGCAAAAGTCGCGCGCGTTTCGCTCGCGTTTTGCGTTAGCCGCTTTTCTTTTGTTGCCGTCGGCGTTCTCTGCCACACATTTTAATGTGCATTGTTTATAACTGTGTGTGTGTTGTTGTTGTTGCTGCCTTAATTTCGTCATTTATATTTTGTGTGCGCTGTCTAAAGACGCGCTGCAGTCGTTGCTTTTGTTCGACATTGTTTTTGCGCACGTTAACAACGAGACTCGACTCGACTCGCTTCTTGGCCGCCTGCGTGAAACCGTGGCACACACACACACACACACACACACACACACATACGTACGCACACATGCACACAATAAATGTAAATATTATTCAAAAGCCATCGTGTGGTCGTAGCCGTTTTGCGGGGGCCGCTTCTTGAGGGGCGCGACCGCGCTGCCGACGTCGCCGCTGGCGTCGCTGCCGGCGACGTCGTTTTTCAGTTAGCCAGTTTGCCAGTTTCTTCAGCTTTGGTTACATCTATTTTGTGTGTTGTGTTTTATTTTTTGAATTTTGATTTTGGATTTTGTGCGGCTGCCTTTTGGGCCAGTTTTTAGTCGGTTAGTCGTGTGTCAACCGGGAAGCCGCCAAGTGGCCCATTGTCGTCGTAGCCAACGTAGTTTACGTTGCTTTTGATTTCCATCAGAGCGCGCACAGTCTCATTTATTAATTAAAACGCGAACCTGACGTGCAATCGACAATTGACAATTGGCAATCATCACAGCTCCGATTCTTGAGCGCCGCTGGCCACATGAGTAAGCCTTGTCCGCATATTCTGGTCGGCAAACAAAAACAAATCAACAAGCATCAGCAATTGAACCCCACACGCAGAGAGCGAGAGAGAGAGAGCGAGAGAGAAAGAGTTGTTGTCACTCATACATACGCACACACATGACGTAAGGCGTATGTACGTTAGCGATAGGCGGCAATAACCGTAGGCATTGATAAACACCCGCAAAAGTGTAAAGCATTAGCGGCACAGTGGCACAAGCGCAATTTGTTTGGTGTCGAATTGGTCGGTGAAAGCCAAAGGCCAAAGGCATTCAAAATCACTTAAGCCCAAACCTGTCGCAGCTGTCACATATGTAATGTGGCGAAAGCTTTTTGTTTGCCTAACTCATCTTCATTTATTTTTGGCTTTTGTCTATTGTTAGCTAAAAATTGAAAAAATACAAGAATTTAGCATAATAAACAATACGATACTTGATTGGAGCTGTGACAAATGTCAACTGGAAATTTGTTAAGCTTACAAACAATGTTGATTACCATTCAAATTTTTGTTTTGCCAAGTTTGCTGTAGAAGATGAAATATAAGATAAGTCAAACGTGAACTTAAAGGTTTTTTTTACTTCGAAGTCTAGCTTAGACTTCAGAGCATTAGTAAGTAGATTAGTATTTGTAATAATAGTTAAAAGCAATTTTAGTTTTGAATAGAATCTACAAATAATTCAAAATATTCACAAACTAAAATAAGCTATGTATAAAAATCTCGTTTGCAAATGGAAAATTTCGAGCTTTTAATAAAATAAGCAATCGTGAAATGTTTTTTTTTATAAACAATTATTTTAAAACATGCCAATCTAATAATAATTGAACCATAATGATGAACACACAGACAGGCGGTGTTTGCGTCATGGTGCCTATTTCCAGGCATTGGCAAATGGCTTTTGCGTCACTGTGCGCCTAGAATTGCTCTTTAACAGACAGCAACAATAACAACAATGCTATAAAGCACACGCAAAGCAAAAATAAATAAAAATACAAAAAAAAAAAATGAAAACTAAAACACAAAAAAGAATTCAACAAAAATAAAAATAAATAAATAGAAAAATAAAGCAACAGCAACAACGACGATTACAACAACGGTGACGTTGGCGCCGCAGTCGCTGCCGCTACCGCTGCCGCTGCCGCCGCCGGCGTCGACTGCGGCTGGCGCCAATGCGGTTTTTAGTACCTCGTCTGGAACAAATCCAAACAGTCCGCGTCCGATTCCGTCCACCTCTGCCTGCGCCTATAGTTCATGTCCAGTGCCGAGCGGCGTTTCTTGGTTGCCCTCTTTGCTTCGTTAGTACTTATATTGATTTTGCTGCAGGCGCGTACGAAAACTACCGTTAAAACTACGCAGCTTATCAGCCGTGTGCCGATAAGAATTGTGACTCGCAGTTGTCGCCGTCGTCGTCGTCGTCGCAGTCACAGTCGCAGTTAATGTCTTAAAGGTGTCGTTGTTATTGTTGTTGTTGTTGGAGTGCTCTTGGTGCTGGTGTTGGCAAGTTGTCAGCCGAAAACAAAGGCCAAGATATTCAGTCGGCAGCTGCTGCTCATGAGCAAATGAGCGGCAAGAAAATCGCTCGCGTCACGTCGCGTTTGCCTCTTATTTTTTTCTGTGTGCGTGTGGGTGTGTTCTAAACGTAATAATAATAACAACAGCAGCAGCAGCAGCAGCAGCAGCAACAATCAAAAACAATACTAAATAAACAGCGATGAATTGAGGATCGAAGACTTTATAGAGTGACCATGGCCGGGGATGCAGAACATAAGCGGGGATATCGGACCATCTTTCGCAGCATTTCGCAGGTGTTCAGCGCGAACAGCAAGCACAGCAACAACTGTAGCAACACACAAAATATCATCAACAACAACATCAACAACAACAGCAACAACAACACTAACAACAACAACAATACCAGCAGCAGCAGCAGCGGCAAAAGCCACGTCTTCAGCAGATCTCCCGTGCCAGCTGTCAGGATAAAACCTACGCTTGATACCTGTCCCGAGTGCCAGGACGCCAGCAAGGCGACCGATCTCAAATTGAGAGCCAGTTCAATGCATGATCTCGCTGATAATGCATTTAGGCGCCAGACGGTGAGTACAGTCAAAATGTTCAAAAATAAAAATATAATATATATTTACAAATATACATATATGTATATATAATTATACATACATATATATACATATTTACTATATGTACATTTGGGATCTTCCTTTTTTTTTGGTAAGCTTAGTCTTCAGTACTTATGACGTTAGCTTTACAATCCTAAAATTTCACATAGTTCATACACTGAAACAAATCATCAAGTACAAGCATTGTCAAAGTTGGAAAATGTTTAATTTAGGATCAAAATTCTCGTTTTTTATAATCACAAACAATTAATTCTAAATAAGAAATGTTTCGATTTTATATATATAAACTTATGTTTTCGAACAAGTTAATACTCAAAATATTTTTGCGATATTTACAAATTAATAAGTATCTTTATACAACAGAAATATTAACATATGATTTATGTAAAAGTTTATTCTGCTTTCGTTAGCAATTTAGTTTTACGAGACTAAAATTCAGTTTTAATCTCAAGAAAATGGCTACAGAATTTTAGGGATTTATTTAACATTAATAAATATTAATTAATTGAATAATTATTTAACATACAGAAATTAGGCATTTTATAATATCTATTTTATGATATTAAATGTGCATGAAGTTTTGCAAATGCACTGAAATTATTTGAAGTGTATGGCCTCAAATATTATAAAGTCCAGCCAAGCCTTAATTAAAGCAACCACAGATTAGGGAATAACATAAAAATAAAATGGCCCTATATGTAATATCCAGGCGATATCTATAAACCGAACTTAGTAATTCGCCCGCGTAATTTATGAATTTATGTGGCTTTGCTGAATAATCGATGTTAAGAATCACATCGATTTATAATATTAATATTAATAATAGTATTTGGTATGGAGTGAAATTGAAGATACTGGCTCAAACCGGTTTGTGTGGGCTTATAGCTGCTAACTTATATTCTCTTCAACGGGCCAAGAGTTTCCCACACTTAAATGCTAGTCTGGAAACTCAGTTGTTTAAACGCTTTGTTGATTCGCCAACTTGACAGCTCATTTCTCCAATATACGACTTTGGATGATTCTCTCAAAAAGAGAATAAAAGCAACGTAAATCAAGTGAATTTTCATTTGATTTATGCCAGTCATAATTATATACGACAAGAGCGTGTTAAATGCACAAATGAACTTGCTGTAATTCCCCTTCTTAATGTTTTATTTAGAACTATTGCAATGTTAACAGAGAACGTTTTCTCAGGCTTTTATAGGAAAGGGCTTATCTGCATATTCGTGGACTTGGCCAGATGAATGTCATATAAACAATAAGCAGATCATTTCAAGGGATTGTTTAAAATTTCACTTCTTTCCGTTCCCGACTTGTTTTTCATTCTCTATGCCTCTCTCTGTCTCTGTCTGCAGATCGTGTTTTTTTGTGTTCGACAAATTTGCATAGCTGCTGAGAGAAAGTGAAACCGAAACACGTTTCCGTTAAAAAAAAATTAAGAAATGTGTTTTTCAAAATATTTCATTGGGCTCGGCACAAGCTAACAAATTTTATTTAAATCATAAGCAAAGTAAACTTTTTTTTCTTTTGAAAGAATTTGAAAATTTTAAGGATTGTAAGAGGTACCCTTATTTTTAAAAGTATTCCCATTCTACAACTTTTTGGACTGAATATGCTTTCATTATACAAATCTGAAAGCTTACAAAACGAACTCAATATAAAAATGGCCAATATTTTTGTATTGAAGATTCTCTTCCTTTGGCTTAGTTCAGATTGTTGGCAGCTAATGAAAATAATAATTATAATAATCTGAGTTAACTGACAACTCTATTGAACTACTTATTGCACTTAATTATATGCTCTATGCGGAAAGTGCTCGTTGAGGCTTAAAACTAATTATTTATATTATGTAAAAAGTTGTCAACAAAAAAAAAAAAAAAAAAAAAAAAAAAAAAAAAAAAAAAAAAAAAAAAAAAAAAAAAAAAAAAAAAAAAAAAAAAAAAAAAAAAAAAAAAATGAAACAAAAAAATTGATTGCAACGAGGCAGCGAAGCGCACAGTGGGTTGCATTGTGTGCACTGTGCTCGCACCCACCGTTCACCCCCCTCGCCCCCAATTCCCACCCCCTCAGCATTTGTGCTGTGCACTGATGCAACATGAAAATGCATTGCGCATGTTTCGCATTGCGTGTTTTGCTTTGCTGTTGCTGTTGCTGCTGTTGCTGCTGCAACTGTTGATGTTTGTTGTTTGCGCTGCTCTTTTTGGTTTGCTGACTTTGGGGCTTGGGGCAGAGCTACTGTGTGACTAATCGCCGTGGGCCGTGGACGTGCTGCGCACGCGTTTTGCGCGCGTTTTTTGTCGCCCCAAAGTCATACTATGCAATGAGGCAACGGCGTTAAGTACACAGCGATATATAGAGTGCATTGCAATTCTAACCAGCACGCAATACACAGCGACTGCTTTATCAGCTGCCCCAACATCGCAGTCGCCGTTGGCGTCGCAGTCGCCGTCGGCGTCGCAGTCAACGTTAATGTAATTTGAAAAGTCGTGCGCGTAAAACAATTTTGTCATCAGCTGAGTGTGTGTGTGTGTGTGTGTGTCTACACACACATGTTTATTATGCATTATTTCCATTTGGCTTTATTTATGCAGTTCATTTTCTCGCTCTGATTTGCCCGACAACTGTTTTGCAGCAGAGAAAATTTCTCTTTTTTTTTTTAAATTTTATATTCTTTGTTAATGCAACACAAGTAGCCGCTTGATTGACACTTGAGTTGCCATTTGCACACACACACAGCAGCCCATGTGTGTGTGTGTGTTTTTATATACATACATACATAATTGCCATATTCATGTTAATCTCGTATTTCTTTAGATTTTTTTTGTGGCAAGTCGGAAATAAATGCACAAGCATCCATTTTGCAGCTAAAGCAATATGCCCTTGTTCATTTCTGATTCACATCCGATTGCAATTACTTTTATATATAAATTTATATGAATATATATTTAATAGCTTCTGTTAACTGGCAGCTGCGCACATAAGAAAGAAACAGAAGACTTCCATAGATTTAAAAATAATAAATATTAAATCAAACTTATTTATGAAATATGATGTTATACAAAAATAAATCATTAAGTAATCAATGCTTTTAGAACTTAAAGAAAAACCAAAGTAGAACAATTGAGAAAAGTTTAATTAACTTTAACTTTATTTATTAGTTAAGGGTGTTATATACTTATATGTTTATATGTATGTTTATTGTTTATATTGCCTGTGGTTAAGATGCTACGCTTAACCTGGGTTCGAACCCGGAAACTCGTTGCTCACAATCGATAACAGTTTTATGGGTCTATTTTAAAATAAGTAACACATTGAATCTAAAAATTTTTAATGAAGTCATAAAAATGTATATTTAATATACATTTTAATAAAGTTATTATTTATTTAACTTACCATTTCATACAACTTAAGCTGTGCTCAAAATATTCTCAGTTTAAATGACAATTTAATTATCATATCCATGTCACTTCCGATCTAAACTCTCACCTGCTTGTCACATCACAAGCAATATCTTTGACTTTATAAATTTTTATATACATACGTATATTCATATATCTTATTTTACGTTTCTCGCTGAGTCAGCATTTGATAACAAAAAGAACTTAAATTTCTGTTTAATTTGTGGCGCTGCTGAAGCGAAGCTGTCAAGCTGCTATCTCTCTTTCTCTTTCTTCCTCTCTCTCACTCCCTTTCTGCCTGTCACATCAGCCCTGAACTCCAATCTGCTGTCTTTTATCTGCCATATCTGGCTGGGAATCTCTTTAGGCTGCTGCTGCTGTCGCGCTTAATAGAATTCATTAAAAATGAAGAAGAAAAAAAAACGAGGCACAACAATAATAATCATTATAATGCCCTGCGACATTCTTATTGGACTCTTGCAGCGCAAGGCGACGTCGACTGCGACTGCGACTGCGGCAGCGACGTCAAGTCGCTGCCAACTCATTACAGAAAAACATAACCCGGGACACCCCTTTTGAGGCTCGACCCGCAGAAAAAACGGAAATTGAAAGCGAAAAATAAAAATGGAATTGGATATAAATAAATTTTTAAGCAAGGGCACATCGAATATGGAATGCTCTATCAAATATGAACATTTGTACATGTATAGTTATTGAATATCGATTAATTAGGAAACTTGCAAAATTGTTTAGACCAATTTCACTATCAACATATTTTTAATTGTTGAAAAATGATTTAAAAGTGATCTTTGGGTCAAAACGAAATATCTTTAATTTCGGTAAACATTCACTTCGGGGAATTGGAATTATGTTTTGTATGCTTTTCGAACATCATTATCGCATTTGCTTTAAGGTCAGGTGTTATGGTATTCATTTCAAATTTGTATTTTAACAAATGAGGTATTTTGGAAATTCTCAATTTTTGAAATTCTCGATTTTTTGAAATTCATTTGAAAATAGTTAACTTAGCTAACCGTAGTAATAAGGAGAGGAAGGTTAATAGCCTCAACAGCAAGCTATATAAATAAAGCAATAAGTGAAGAGAGGAGTCAGTAACGGCCGGTACTACGGGATCAGCAACAGGAAATTGTTCACTGATCGATTGCCAACAATTCGCTATATATATATTTATATATATATATTTAAAAACATATATACATATATGTATATATATAAATATATATACAAAAATATATGTATAGGCTAGAAGAGCAGCTGATCCATTGCAATTGCCAGCGTTAAGGCCACGCCCAAGGCAGCGGCTGAACTAGGCACATCGTCTGATCGTTGGGTGGGACCTGCCCCGTCGCCTCCATATCGCTGCAATCGGGCTATAAGTGAACAGCCTCAAGATTCAGCCGTTCGGAATTAACTATCATCAGAGGATGACAACCACACAGCTGCGACAGACGACGATCGGACAGGTCCAGCCGAAGCCTTCGCTGGCGCCAGTTGCCGGCGCTGGGTCGGCTCCGGTCGCGCTGCCCGCTGTGGCCGCTTTGGAGGCGCCTCCGGCGGAGCCCATCTATGGCACGGCAATACCCAATCGTGTGTTTGTGGGCGGGATCAGTCGCGACACAACCGAAACGGATTTGATGGTCGCCTTTAGTGCTTACGGCACTGTGCGGAGTACCAAAATAATCGTCGATCAGGATGGCTTCAACAAGGGCTATGGCTTTGTGACGTTCGAGACCGAGGAGGAGGCGCAGCGCCTGCAGTCTGTGGGCAAGTGCGTCATTTTGCGCAATCGTCGACTGAACATTGCGCCGGCCTTCAAGAAGCAGCAGCTGCGCCCCAAGCTGCAGCCGATCATCGAGACAAACGGCACCGTCTATTTTACCACGCAGCCGCCGCCGCCACCGCCGCCGCCGCCAGCGCCGACGGTCAACACAATGCCCATTGAGCAATATGCCGCTGCCAGCTATACGCCCACTGGCCCCGTTGGTGACTATGCCGCGGGCTCCGTGCCGACCATCTATCAGCAGGCGCCAGCCGGCGTCCAATATCAGCCGGTCTATCAATACTACAGTTTGCCTGTCAACGTGCCGAACGTCTGGCCCAACAACTATTATCAGGAGCCGCAGGTATCCAATTCGCAGACATCGCTACAGCCGCAGACGGCCTGGGAGTTCGAGGGCGTCAACAACAGCAGCTGGCGCTCGTCCTAGTCTACTGTGGCGTGCATATCAGACCTGTAAATATTACTGAATACCTTAACGATTACTTCAGCCATTA
The DNA here is from genome assembly GCA_004143845.1 of Drosophila lacertosa. Classification (NCBI taxonomy): domain Eukaryota; kingdom Metazoa; phylum Arthropoda; class Insecta; order Diptera; family Drosophilidae; genus Drosophila; species Drosophila lacertosa. The sequence continues at coordinate 275,517 of SCDZ01000218.1, read as the reverse complement.
GTAAGTAGTAATCGATCACATTGCATTAGTTGGGCTCAAGGCCAAAAAGGTGACGTTTTAATTACTCAAGTAATTGCAAAAGAGTAATGCAATTACTTTGATTGACAACTATCGTTCTAGATCAGACTTTTTATTAGTTTAACAATTCTTTTAATTTATATTATTATTTAAGTAATTTTAGAAGTTATTCCAAAATAATTACTTATTCAGTATTGTTAGTCTATTCAATTCTATTCAATATTTAGATATTTATAATACCATTTTTTATTACTTTTAGTTGCAAAGAATTGTTTGTTTTGTTCTTATTTTAATTTATGCCAGACTGTTTAAATACAATTACTCAAGTAATTATTTGGTTATCTTAAAGTAATTACATGATTTAATTACTTTAACTTATTGTTATGTGTATTATTTGTATCTGTTTGCAGTAGTTGTAGGATTTAATTAACAAAATGACAATTACCAGACTTTTTGAGTGTAATTACTGAAGTAATTGAAAGGGGGGGGTGTGTTACTGAAGTAATTGTTAAAGGTAATCGAATGAATTTAACTAAAGAGATATAATTAACGGCCTGCAGCTCTTCAAGCAGCCACCTAGCAACAACTGAACTAAGACTTAAATGGAAAAATGAAAGAAGCAGACCAACAACAAACCAATGCATGTCAAACCCGCACACGGCGAACACGAAGGAGACTCCAACAACAGAAACAAAAAGCAGCTGCGCAACTGTGTCCGTAAGACACATCAGAATATTGGGGCGCAAATCCGGGGCGAATGTACCCAGACAGACGAGATGACAGAACAAGCCGCCAATATATATGTGTATATATGTATATTGCAGCAGTACACGAAGGCGACGCACACTTGAGAATTGAATCGAAATAGATATATGCATATTTGTGTATGTGTATGTATGTATAGTAGTAGGCCAATGTCCTTTGAATGTGCCTAGAGGCAATCAATTTTTGATCAGTTGAACACACGAACACAGGCTAAATGAATTCCCAAACACTAGCTTACTTAGCATAATCTATCCTTATCCAATCTTTTCCATATCTAATCACACCGCCTAGTCAATAATACCCTTGTCCTTTGCTTCAATTGTAGCCCTATTTGAAAACCCTATTCCACTCTGACTCGCATTCGGCCATCAAAATTCCATAAATGTAACAAGTTGAATAGTTTTTGCAAATCGCATAATTTAGGCCCTCAAAATTCTTACAAGTGCCACAAGAGCTCCCCTTCCCCTCATAACCCCCTCCCCCTCCCCCTCCCCCTTCCACCCCCTCACAATTCTGCCGCTTGTAACATATGTATATGTCTATATATACATATATACAAATATATATGTGTATTAATATAGGTGTTACAAATTTGTAAGGTTGTGTGTGTGCGAATTAAGTTTTAGGCAAAATTTTAAGTTTTAAGTGATAAGGGAGCTAAGAATAATAATGAACAAATCAATAAATCTTACATAATGTGTTGTTCAATGGTTGGGCTCAGTATACCCAATAAGCTTACGGTAAGGGTAAAGGTAAAAACCAGACGATTGCCTAAAATGTTATTTTAAGGGGTATTTTTAAGCTCAAATTACGAGAGCAAATAACAAACAAAGCTTTTGTCCTATGGTAATTATACAATTACTTATATATGCAGCTCCACCTGAGAAACAGAAAAACGTGACATTTGTCATTTCAACTCTAAAATATATATATATATATATGACTTGAAATCATTATTTTTTAATTACAAATAACTTTGTGCTTTAATTTATTTTCATTATCTCAATAGAAAACAACTGAAAAAAAGAATCTGGGCTCGAATCCTGGGCTAGTAAATGAAGTATTTTGTCTATATTATAGCTATAGATATGTATATGTACTACTAATTTTGCCGAGTGTATGGGGCACGAGGCTTTCAAGGGAATCTTTTTGCCTGCGTTACATAATCGCTGACAAAGTCGTATTACTCCAAGCAAGGGTATTTTGTAGTCTTAGCTGCTGTTGCTGCTGGATACATTTGTTTAGGGCGCGGGCGACGCTGCTATTGCTGCTGCTGCTGCAAATAACAACAGCAACAGCATCAAGATGAACATGGGCAACAACAACAATTGCGTTCATTGTGCTTAATTAATTTAGTTCAAAGATCAAGCGGCCGCGATGCCGTCGCGATTCTTTATGCGGTCAGCACCCAGCAACCTCCTCCTGTCCCCCGCCCCCCGTTTGGTTGCCTGGTTATGATGTACATACATACATATGTGCAGCCCCTGGCTAAATCGATGCATGTTGCATGTGGCACATTGCTGTTTGCAGTATTTGTTGTTGTTGTTGTTGTTGTTGTCATGCAGCTGCATTTAATGTGCAGGTTCTGTTGTTTATTTGTGTAGCGTTCCAGTTATAAACTTCTGCCGATCTTTGGCCAGCGCGTCCAGATGTTGCCACCGAATTGCTTCGGCGCTTAGCTCGATTCTTGCGCTCTTAAACTCAGCCTCTGTTGTGGCTTATGAAACATTTTGATAATGCATGTGTGGGGCAGGTGGTGGCGAGAGGTTTGCTCCCCCCCCCCCCTCCGCTCCCCTTCCCTGTACCCCTTTTGGTGCTCAGTTGTTGTCCACACCCAATTGCCGCCCGCAGCTGCGATATGCTTAATTAGGCAACGGGCGTTGAGCATAAAAAGCGTCTTTGTCGCTGCCACACCCCATCCCCACCCTCCACACACACACATGCGCGCAACGAGACACATGTTGTCCATGTTCATTACACACATTTGGCTTTTGAATTGTGCCTCCCCATGTGGATCTTGTGCTTACACTGTGCAACAGCAACTTTATTCTAATTCAAATGCACATCTGTTTGGTTACGTGCGTTAAATGCAACTCCATATAGAAAACTACATACATATGTATATAGAAGTATGGGCTTGAAACCCCTCAGCTGCCTAAATGACCGTGCATTAAATTTTTTGGTATTTATCTCTGGCTAAAATATTTATGTAATTATATTTATTTAAAATAAATTTAAACTCTTTCTTTTATTCTCTTTTTGTCTTGTTGAGTTTTCTGTCACTCCTTTTTTTACGCGTTCTCTTCAGCTCGCTTTGAACATGTTTCTCTCTTTGTTTCTTTCTGTGCCTCCTTCAACTTGTTTCGCTATTTCTTGTTATATTTTTCTCTCTTTCTTATTCACTTACTTCTCCTTCGTGCTTTCTCCTTTCCTCCAACTTACACTCATTGATTTCAATTCCCTTATTTGAATAAGCTTTAAGAACTTAAAATTCTAGATTTTGTTGTCTGGTGTTTGCAGCGTCCGCGTCCGTTGGGTGACCGGGTCGGCGTCTGCGTCAGCGTCGCCGTCGACGTCGACGTCGGCGTCGGACAGCGGCAGCGACCGCCACCCAAGAAAATGCGCTGCGGCATCTTAACTTCAATTTCAATTTCAGTTGATATTGTGTTAAATTCGCGAACGCGTCGCCGCTCGCAGCTCGCAGCTGGACTTGTAGACCGGCCGCTTAGAATCTGACTGGAATCGGCGACATTCCAATTTGAATTAAATTTCGTGTGTCGTCTTTTTTTTGCCACTGACGTTTTTGTGCTTATCAGTGAAGCTTAAAACAAAATGTTTGTGTTGTGCATGTGAAGAATGAGTTATATTTTTTTGTGTATGGAAATTACAACGATACTAAATAATGTCTTTTTCATTTCATTTTCATTTTTAATTGCTGTAATTCGCTCGATTGTTCACGTACATTAATGTCGAAACACATACATATGTATGTATATATATGTATGTATATACATATATGGGTATCACTTTAGTCGCCCAGCGCATTTACAGATCGGCGAGTTTTTAATGTGGAAATAGAATTTACATAAAGACATATACACACATACATATGTAGATAGCAGGGCCAAGCCCCGTTTTACATGGCGAGCATTCGAACACGTATTCATTCATACATATGCCAAGTACGATGATGATTCATTGTCACAGGCAATACAATTGCTTCAATTTCCATAACTGATAGTCGCCCTAAGCGACAGCCACTAGCCAGAACGAGGTCAATTGGAGCGGCTTCTGTTAGATAAGCGCTACTTGCTTCAGACTCAAAGCACTCTCACTCAATTATGGTATATGTTTGTACATACATATATCGCTACATATATCTAGACATATGCTCTGGAATAATTGCAATTCTAAAGTTTAAGCCCCGCTTACCCCCAAAGCCGCCTAAAAGTATGCAAGACCCTAAAGAATCACCTAAAATACAAGAAGAGATCTTTGGGTTATCTTATGTCATATTTAAACATTTAGTTTGTGTTTAAATAATTACTGATTTAAGATCATATAAACTGGAAAGCTTAGAACCATATAAAAGTTATATGGATTTTCTCCGTATTTACTTTGCTTTATTTATAAATATTATGACTAATGTACATTGTAATAAATGTCTTCTGTATGTATATGTAACACTAGTCTAGCCTGGGATTTTTAGCTATTTCGCACTTCTGAATAATGGGCGAATTAAAAAAATATTAATAACACTTAGATCGAATTACAAATATACATATTTCACAAAGTTTTTAGTTTGAAATTAAACTGCACTTAAATTTCAAGAAATCAATTTCTATAAAATATATAATAAAAACAATCATCTTATCACTCAGTTAATGGATTTGCTGAAACAAAAAAGACATTCAATACAAATTTAGTAGTCGTATAAAGCCACAAAGTGCAGAGACTCAGGTTAAAGCTATAGATAATAATACAGTTTTTCACTGTTCTTGAGCATTTAAAATTTTTGATTTACTGCCACGAGTTTTTCCACTTGCCATCGATTATCAACGAATTGATAACCCCACAGATCCCGAGCTCGTAACAGGTAGTTGCCGACCTGCGGCACCTGCGCGACGCAGGTGAGGCCGCAGCAGCCGCTTACGCAACTTCAACGTCAGTGCCAACCAGTTTCTCAGACTGAGACTGGTTGCTTATCTCAAGGGTCGCCGCGCTGGCGCATTTCATTTGAGTGACGCCCGGGCAGGCCCCTTTTGACCGGATCCCGTCGGGCCGACATCGACCCGTCAGCCGCATTGGGGGCGACATCTCGACATGCTTTGCTGGCCGTTGGCCGTTGGCCGCAGCGCTCTGAGTCATCGTCGCTGCCTTCAAAGCCCCTGAGCACAACAACAACAAGAACAGCAACTCAAGTGTGTAATTTAAGGCGAGCTGAAAAAGTCTCCAGCAGCAACAACAGCAATTGTTCACATTAACCCTTCAGCGACTACGGCGTTAAATTGGATCCCAAGCGTGTACGTTGCTGTTTACGCAACTAAATGTAACTGCCATTGCTGCCACTTTGAACTTGATTACATGGCAACGCTAAACAATATTCGCAAGCATAATAAACAGTTTTGCAATGTAATAAACAAAAAACTTATTAAATGCAAAGCTGACATTTTGTGAATTTAGAATGAAAAGGTTTAAATTTTCTAATATCCCAAGAGACAATGAGATAGTAACCTGTATATTGTTTGCTGCTTATACATATGAATATACAGTTATATGTCTATTTTTGCCCTTTGTAATTAGTTGTTGAGCTTTATCTTGTGTGCTGTTTATACATTTATTTTTTATTAGTTTGTTTTTTGTTATGCTTTGTTTTGATACACATTGTTTTTTTTTTTTGCCAGCTAAAAGCCGAATTTTTCTTGTTTGCTTTGCTGTGTTTACTTGCATTATCTTTATTGTAAATTATGTGTAAGCAATTGAGTGATAAGAAAATGTTTGTGTGCTGTCATTTTTTGCTGTGTGCGACAGCCTAAGGGTTAAGTGCAGAGAGCCAGAAGTCAGAAGTATTGAGCAGCGACAGCAAAGCCAAAGGCAAAGGCAAAGGCAAATGCAAGTGCAGAGTGCACGTTCGCTGTCTCTATCTGTGTGCGCGTATATATGCGAGGGAGGGAGGCAGGGGTATTTGAGATAATAGCGCGTGCGCGCATGTGTGCGAGGGAGCGCGCGCGTCAGTCAGAGAGCAATCGAGAGAGCGAACGTGCATTTGACAGTTGACTCGCGGCAATTAAAAGCGCATAACAGATAAAATGAAATGAAAACTAAAACTCTTTTTTTTTGTGTCTTTGATTCTGCGGCCGTTGTTAAAAAATAACAAAAATACAACAAAAAAATATAACAACAAAAACACGCCATAATAAACGATGATGCAGCAGTTATAATAACAACAAACAGTGCGATAAGCGCGTGTGATAGGCGAGAAGGAAAACAAAGAGTTGGAGAGAGAGAGTGGGAGAGAAAGAGTGTGAGTGCCAGCGAACTGACAAAGCAAAAGAAATGCCGCAACAAGTGGAAATGAAAAGTGGCAAACGGAACAGCAGCGAAATCAGCGACAACAACAACAAACTGCACATTTCCAATCAGAACGAGGCGACGCCGTCGCAGCTGCGCAACAAGCGCAGTCGCCAGCAGCAGCAGCAACATATCTATGAGAATCTGCCAGCGTCGGCAACGTCGCAGCAGCTGCGCAAATACTTTCGCCGTGAGGCGATCTATGAGAATCTGTGCCGTGGCTGCGGCTACGGCGTCTTTGCCGCCCAAGGTCGCTACTGTCACTTCTGCCAGTGCATTGTCAGCGGCAGCGTCGTTGCAGCGCTGCAGCAGTTGCCGCAGCCGCAGCCGCAACCAGCAGCGAGCAGCAACAGCGACTGCAACATTTATGAGAACATTTGCGAGCTCTGCCGCGGCATCTACAGCGACAGCGAGCAGTGCGAATGTGCGGCAAGTGCCACGCCCGCTGCCGATGTAGTTGCAGCAGCGGCCCAATTGCAGCAGACGCCGACGTCGGCGTCAGCGCCGGCGCAGCCAGCGAAAACAGCCAAGTCGCGCACACTGCTGGGCTACTCCAAGTCAAGCGCGGCGACGCTGACGCGTCTGTTTGGCTCACTTAAGCAGCTTAATCGCTCCGGCTCGCTGCAGCGCCGCCTGTTCCAGCGGGATGTGGGGGCAGCCAAGGGCGGCGGCTCCCTGGAGATCATTCACAACGTGGACGAGGTGTTCTGCACGCGTGAAACTTTCGACATGCGGCGCATCTGCGAGCTGAAGCGCCAACTGCAGTGCAGTCGCAGCGACCAGCACATCTACGGCAGGCTGCGGGCGGAGCCGGAACTGCAGCCGCCGTCGGAGCCGGAGCTTAAGCTGGAGCCGGCACACCAGACGCCAACGGGAGTCGAGCAGGCGCAGAAGAAGCCGCGAATTTCGCGACTGCGTCTGCTGCAGCCCAGCAGTGAGGCAGCGATGCCAGCGTCAACGCCAACGTCGACGCCAACGTCGACGCCGACGCCGACGTCAGTGTCAACATCCGTGTCGGCGCTCTATTTAAATGAAAGCATTTGCCAGTGGATGCAGGCGCTGCGACGCGAGCTGCACAGCTATGAGGACGCCAGCGGCGGCATCGGCTGCCAGCAGCCCAAAAGCGTGCCGCCCGCCTACGAGCGCGAGCGGGAAAGGGAAAGGGAGCAAGAAAGGATACGGGAGAGGGAACAGGAAGCTGAGCTGGTCACACTGCGACGCAGCGAAGCAACAACAACTGCAGCAGTAGCAGCACCAGAAGCGGAGCCCGCGCTGCAGCAGCGTTTGGTCAGCGATTTCAAGCGCAAGCTGCTGGCAAAGCGCGAACTCCAGCAGCAGCAGCAGCAGCATCATATCCAATTAGATGGGCAATTGGAAAGCCAATTGGCAGAGCAAACGACGGCGACGCAATGTGAACAGCGGCGACGTCGCTGCGGCATCAACGAACGCGACGACGCGGCATTTGTGTGTGAGTTTCTCAGCGGTCTGGCGGTTACTGACAATGCAACGCCACCAACAACAACAGCAACAACAACAACAACAACAATAACAGCAGCCGCAGCAACAACAACATCAGCAGCAGCGCTGCTCGCTGGTCGTCTTTCGCTGAGCGATTTGTGGCAGAGCGCTGCGCTGGCCGCCAGCTTGCATCGCAGCGTCATTTGCCACTGGGGCTATGACAAATTGCTGGGCGCATTTTTGCAAGCCAACCAGCGTCGACAGCGACTGCGCAGCGGCAGCAGCAGTAGCAGTATTAGCATTGAGCGCTGGCTGCGTCGCTATCGGCGGCTCAGCGAGAGCAGCGACAGTAGCGGCAGCGGCAGCAGCAGCTGTGAGTCAGCGTCGCGGCAACGGCGACGCCATTGGGGGCCGCCGTCATTGGAGCTGGCAGTTGTGCCAGCGACGCCAGCGAGTGACGACGTTGCGGTCGCATGGCGAGTCGGCAGCGCAAGCGAATCAATTAAACACAGCGCCAAAGAGAGCGAACGTGAGCGTGAGTGTGAGCGTGAATCGGAGCGTGAGAGCGATTTACAAGCGCGATCGAAGTGCGGCAGCAGCAGCGGCGTCGTTGTTGCTGGCAGCATTAGAAGCGGCGCGCTGATGGCGGCACCCAAGCAAAGCGGCGACGCCGAGCGACGCGCCAGCTGCGACGACAGTGAAAACAATAGCAATAATAACATCAACAGCAGCAACAATAACAACAACAACAACAACATTAAAGAGAGTGACAATGTCAACCAGCAACAACAACAACAACTGGAACAGCAACAACAAGAAACAACAACAACACAGGTCAATAGCCATTCCAAGCAAACAGATTTACAATAAATTTCAAATTACAACAAAACTAAAAACAAAATAAATAAATAAATAAATAACAAAGCGAACAGCAATTTGGGCTCACTGACAGCCGCAATTGAGGCGTAAATTAATACGAAACACACGGTGCGAGTGAGTTAGCAACAGCATGAGAAAGAGATAGATAGCGAGAGAGTGCGAGACCGAGAGAGCGAGCGCGATCGAGAGTGTAAACGCGAGTGAGCTGCAAATGAGTTACAAATTGAACCAAATTAAAAACAAACCGAACCGAAACCAAAACCAAAAGCCACACAAAGAACTCGTTTTTAAATTGTTTTTTTTTTTTTTAAGGTAGGGAAAAGGAACAATAGAAAAAGAAATACCAAGTAAAAGCCTGATAACATTTAAACAAAAGAGTTTTTGTTTTTAATAAAAGAAAATATCAGAAAATATCGTGCAAATATGCTTAAAAAATAAAATAAATAAATATAAATAATTTTCATGGAATCACAACAAATTAAAGTAAATAAAATAAATAATACAAAATATGTTCAGAACAAATCCGAAGTAACGAGCTTACAAATAAAGTTTTAGCAAAAATATAAATAAATATGTAAATATAAATAAAAAAATAAAAAATATAAATAATTTAATAAATTAAAATACACTTTATAAAATATATAAAAATTGTTTACAATTAATGAATATATTATTCAAATAAAGCAAAATAAATTAATGATGGATATCAAATTAAATAGATTGATCAGAACAAAGCATAAAATGTAATGAAAAAACAATAAGTAATACGTAATTTTTGAATTTACACTATTAATGCTTGCATATTTTTTTTATATATAAATATGTGCAAATTTTTATGTTACATATTTAATTTTCTGAGATTCCTGAACTAAATATAGTTCTCATAATTGCATAATGTAATGTCAATTGCGCTCTAGTTTACCTCATCATCAAAAAAAAAAAATATATATAAAAAATAAAAATATATTTATAAAATGGCTAGAATAAATCCAAAATGAAGTAAACGAAATATAACTATAAAAATATAAAACGAGCAAATGGAAATGTAGCTGAAGCAGCTAATTTGTACAAAGGCTTCCATTAATGGACGAGTTTCCCACATGGAAAACTTCGGCTTTTCTTTTTAGTCAAACAATAAATGTATGTGGAGTGTCACAAATAGATTTCTCCATAGCTTTCTATTTAATGAGTTTTCTATTAAAAGTGACTTAGATTGCATATTTAATTACCAATTAATAATACATAAATATGTATATAAAAAAAGCTAGCTAGTAAAAGTAACGAGTAGACAAAAAACTTTAAATATTTCAATGAAGTTAAAAAGTTTTCTGCTGTGGTTTTGGGGTTCACAAATTTGATCAGTGTAGTTTTTTTCGTTGCTTATCTCATGTCATAAAAGTAACGAGTAAATACTTTGTGATTTAGTGCAATTCCAACGAAATGTATTTCCCTTTTTTGTTTTTGTGCTGTTTTGTGTGCGTGTTTAAACAGTGAGCCCAAATTAATTGCGATCTATAGAAATATAGACGCATATAGGGTTCGATCGAAAATCTGTGTCTTCGGAATGCGGCGACTGTGACAAGCAACGTTTTTGGTCTCTACTTGTAGAATTGTGTGATTAAAGTGCGTCGGCCGGCGCCTCAGGTGCCTGTACGTAATCCCAGCACGGCGTTGTCGAGGCCCCGAAATGAGGAGGAGATCAACAGAAGTGAGCTGGACCAAGTGAAGGAGGCGGAGGAAGCGGAGGCGGAGGCGGAGGAGAATGAAGAGGAGTCAATATATCAGACCATATGGCAGTTTAAAACTTTGGAGCCTTTGGAGCTGCCACACGAAAACGACAATGACAACGACGATGAAGACTTTGAGATCATCGCGGGCAGCGACGATGACGCAGAGGCTGACGATGCTGACGATGCTGAGGCTGAAGCGTTGACTCTGCAGGCAGCAGCGGCTTTCGCTGCCGGCGCACGTCACAAGCTGACTAAGCAGCCGTTGCCGTCCGCGACGACGACGATAACGGTCGCGACGCCTTCCACGTCGCCGCTGCCGTCGCCGACCACGTCAATGGATCACGGCGCCTGGGAGACGGACGATGAGTTCATGTTTGCCAAGGCAGACGAGCAACAGCAACAGCAGCAACATCAGCAGCAACAGCGGCAGCAACAGCAGCAGCAAGCAGAGACGCTCAGCGTGGGCAGCACGGTGACCAACAGCACGGCGACGCTGGGCTCGATCAGCAGCGCAGGCAGCGGCAGCAGCAGCGTTGACAGCGGCAGAGAACCAAACGCGGCGACTGCGCTGCACTCGCTGACGCATCCGCTGCTGCGGAACATTTGCATCTTCTACAGTCCGAAGGAGCCGCACAAATACAGCGCCATCTTCTACGACTATCAGCGCGCTCAGCTGCATCAGCGCTTCATGACGCGCATTCGACGCCCGGCGCCGCCGCCGCCGCAGCCGCCACCACCGCCGCCGCTGCCGCTGCCTACGTCGCTGCCAGCAGCAGCAGCGTCGTTCAGCAACGATGACAGCGGCTGCAGCTGCGAGGCGGACAGCGAGGATCTGGCGGAGCATATACCGCAGCCCCTAAAGGAGGATTGGGCCCTGGCCGTTCTGGCAGCGGCGGCGAGCAGCAAACGCGGCGTCGCCGCCCGCGCCGGCCGCAAGCTGCGCGTCCGCTCCAGCGCCCGCCTGCTGATACCCACCTCGGTGCTGGCGTGGCGCGAGCAGCTCCAAGATGTCAATTGCTGTGAGGACGAGGAAGACATGGTAAGTGCATGGGCCACGCCCCGCCAACCACTCAACTTGCTCTTTGGCCCACTTGCCCGGGCCCCCTTTTGGGCGTTTCACATTTCAATGGGAAACACAATTGCATTGTTTTTGCTGCGGCCCCATCAATTAAACGCTGCAAATTGCGAGTGTTGTCTACGTGTGTGTGTGAGTGTGTGTGTGTGTGATTGTGTGTAACGGTTGATTCGATTGTTTGTTTGCTTTGACTTTGCCCCAGCCCCAGCTTCTGCTCCAGCCTCGGGTACTTTACAGTTTTTGGCGCTTGCATAAAATTTTACACACAACAGTCAACGTCAAAGGGGCGAAGGCATTTCATTTTTTTAAATACACTTTCCAAGCTATGCAAAAAAACAAATTCCTTACAACTACAAATACAATTATACTTTATACTTAGTTGGTTAAATGTTATGCTGATTATTAATACTTGTATGTTGAAATAATCTTTGTTTGGCTTGAAAAGTACATTTAGATAAATAATAAAAAAATACTAAAACATTTTTTTTTCGAATTATTTCTTATATGTTTATATTATATTTCATGTACATATATAAATTTCAGCTATAGCTAAGATTAAAGACCACAACTTGATGATTTTCTTTTTTTTTCGTATTTTAAAAACAATCGTGTTCCTATAAATTTGCATAAAGCAATATATTATATTTTTTATACCTAAAAAAATATGTATGTTGAACGCTTAACAATTATGACTTTCATGCTGTTTATTAAGACACATACGTTATATAAAAAAAGCTAAATATATTAGTATATAATATAAAATAAATATAAAAATGAACTTGTGAACTTAATTTCTTTTTTATATTTTTATAAAAGTATGTAAATAAACAACAGTACATTAATATTAAATTAACATTAACAATGTTAACAACTTCTGATATACTTGAGGAGAATTTTTTGAACAAGGCAATCTTTAATTCAAGTTAGACTTAACTGTTCTTTTAAGGGTTTTTTTATCATTTATTAATGTGATAACCATCCAACTAAACTTTATTCGGCAGGGCATTTAAGCTGTCTACTTGATGAGTTCTAGTTCCCCTTTCGTGTTGTCGTCATTTTATTGCGCTTTGTTTATATCATATGTTGTCGTTGTTGTTTTTCCTTTTGCATAATTTATTTTTATTTATCTGCCTCTCACGTTTTTCTTTTCATTTTATTTGCCGTTGTTTTATTATTTCCCTTTGGCATTTGCTGCATTTGCCGCTGCATTGCAAATTCTATGGAATTTGGCAGAGGCTCGGACAACGAACAAAATGTTGATTCACATATCGCGCCCCCGCCCCCTGCCTCGCCCCCCCCCCCCCCTCCTTCCTTTCTCCTTGTCCCTTCCCCTCCCCAGAACGCCTTGGAGAATTATTTTTGCATACACAAGTCGCCAGGTTTTTAATTTTATAGGTTTTTTTTGGGGGGGCAACCGGTTTCTGATTTTTATGCTGTCGTTAATTTCCTGCTCGGAACGTCCCGTTTCCCGATCCCAGCCCCGATTCTGGCCCCATCTTCGTCTTCGTCTTCGTCTTCGTCATCGTATAGCTACGCGCATTTATCAGCATTTAATTGGTTAATCATTAGTCAAATATTTTTGTAAACTCGCGCGAGTTTCGACTCAAGTCGAGTTTGTTCTGCTCACCTTTTACATATGTTTATGTATGTGTATGTATAAGTGTAAATACATAATTATTATTGCTGGGCTGCGCCTCTTGAAAGCCATCAGCCGAGCGCCTTTTCCCTCATTTTCATTTATTATTTCTGTTTCATTTTATGTTTGTATTTGCCTCGAAGTTTTATCGCTTAGTTAAAAAAAAAAAAAACCGGGGCTTGGATTCCGTAAATAAAGGGCCGGATATTGCGAGCAGTGCTTGAAAAATTGCTTAAAAAATTGCTTATCACGAGACATGTTTAATATCACGTACAAAACCAAATTTGACTTCCAATGCATAACTCAAAACAAACTAAAGATTCATTATTTAAATAGATTAAAACTTTACTTGATTAGATTTTGCAACAAAAAACTAGATTTTAAATTTGCATCAATGTTATTTTCTTATGTACTATATTTCATTTGTAGCCATATATATAAGTGAATATAATATATTCATATATTATCACAATTAGATCTTAGGTGATAAAAAGCTTTACTTAGCACATGTTTATTAACATTTTGAAATTGCGAGAATTTATTAAACCAGGGCTTAAAGCAACTCCAGCCAAGATATGGCTAAAAACATTTTTTTTTTGCTTTGTTTGTTGCATTTTTAACTTCTAATTAAAAACAGGTATTTTTATATACATATGTTTTGAAAATTGTAGCTGCTTAAAATAATCATAAATTAAAGTTTTGCTTAAATGTTAACAAATAATAAATGAAAAATCTCATTTTGACTTTGCCGGCTGGTTTGATAAAATATTTTTAAGAAATTATAAAATATAGTCTAAAATATACTTCAGGAGCATACAAAATTTAAGGTTAAAGATAGAGTTAATTATATGTTTAAAAGACTTAAAAACTTGGTATGACTTAAAAAGATAATTTTTGGTAAAATTGATGAATTTGAGTATTTGCTAATTTGTTTATGTTATATTTAAAGCAATTCAAACATACTCAATTTGTGTTTGACTAATCCGAATAAAAGAAACCAATGAACAAGCTTGGCCCTGACTGAGTGTGTTGGGAGTACTCGTGGCTTGGCTGCGATTCGAACGGATTGAGTTTCGAAATGAATTCATCTGAATGTTGTTGTTGTTGTTGTTGTTGCTGTTGTTGTTGTTGTTGGGCTTAGGCAGCGCTAAGGTTGGCGGCAATACCATTGAGCCGAGCGGATGTTTGGAGCATTGTTGCATTGACTTTTGCCCACACGCTGTTAAGTCAACACACACAAGGCTCGGCACTTGGCAACAATGAGTATTTGGCTAAGACCCGAATACAGACAATCTCTTGGCCCGTACCAAATTGCTAGCTGCATTGTGACATTGTGTGTCCATGAGACATCTCGTGTGGCAGATGGGGAAGGCGACTGGGGCATTACTCCACCCCCCCCCCCCCCTACCCCCTCCCCACTCCCCCATTCCCCTTCCCTCTGTTCTGTGGAAATAGACGTGAAAATACTCGCAGTCAAAACAAAAGCCGAACGGGTCAAATGCGCTGCCTTTGTTTGGCTTATTGCTTTTCGTTATTGTTTGCTGGCTGTGAATCATTTTGGCCAATAACTAAGCGACTGCCAGGCGACACAGTTACTTACATACACTCAGAGAAAAACAGTGCACAGTATTTATTGCTGTGCACAAAACACATTTTGCTCTGTTCAGAATATTTATCGTCATCTTGTTTTTCAGAACTTTGTTAGCAGCTTGAAACAACTTTAATTGTATTTAATTTGAGCGCGAAATACTTGTTTTCTCTCTCTTTCTTTCTCTCTGTGAGTGAACATTTTTATAGGCGGCCACAGCTACAAGTGCAAATATTTATAGATACATGTAGAGAGACAGGTGAACATGTGCTGTCGCTAGCCGAGGTTGTATCAATTAAATGTTCAAAAGTATAAGTAATAGAATAAATAATAAATGCACACACACAATCGAAAAAAAGCGAAAACATATTATACAACAATAAAATGAACAGCGCATATAAAAAAAAAATGTATTTTGTGTGACTGGCAGCGCAAATTCAACTACAGATACAGATACAAATTCAGCTATAGATATAGATACAGATTTAGCTACAGCTACAGACACATTTTGGCCCGTATGTAAATTTGTTCGCCCAAATACGAAACAACAACTTATGCCGCGCATATTCTAATCATGTCCAAAAATGCGCTACGTAATTGCAAAAATAACATCAGCCCCAACCAAAACCACAACAACAACATCAACAATAACAATTTGGGTTTTTGTTTATGCACAAACAAACAGATAGCAACAATAACAAGTTTAGCAACATAAAAAAAAGAGTTAGATCTACCGCTGTTCATACCCTGTGCTAGCGTCTTAAATAGAGTATTTAAATTGAGCATATATATTTATATATTTATTTATTGGACTATTCCTAATTGGGCCTTTTGGCTGACTCAGTGCTACCATATTTATCTTTCTATCTTTGTTGGACAGTTTTTGATGAGATTTGATGATCAATTTATGTTTTGTCTGTCATTATATGAATATCAATTTGTCATCATGGGTTTTTTAGTTATTAACATTCAAAAAATTTCGCTTTCAATTTGTTCTAAAATTAATAATGAATTTGATTTTTTAGTATATCTAAGTCTATTTTAAAACACTCTCTTGTGCTCAATTTAAGTGCAGGACATTTTTTAGTCAGCCACTCTCGTCTAAACCATTTTTAGTTGTTATTTTGAAATTTGCTGTGCAAAAATACCGCAATTCAATCAATTGGAATATCGCAAATGAATGACAAAAACACATGTAATTAATTGTCAATTGTGTGCTTTTTATTCGCAAAATACCCTGCAAGAGGATGCGCCCAGTTGGGTTGTTTATTGTTTGCGATGCTAGGGTGTTCAAATTGTTGCCAAACATTAGAATGTTGCCTATTAACTTTAGACAGCTTTTGAGGTTCTCAGGAAGATCAATTTTGATTAGTCCGGGTAAAGATAGGTTAGATCCGAGAGTTATATTAAATGTAATTAACTATTGTATGCATATACATATATATGTACATATATGTATATATATATATTGAAAGTGTTATCAACTGATTCGTGACAGTTGCGCCACAAACGTTATTTACATTTGGCGGCAGCTGCAGCTGCTTGGCCAAGTTCCTGGAATGCGAAATCCACTCGTCTGGCCATAAGTACATGTGCTCGCTAAATGGTGCCGTGTATAAGTGTGTCGTATAAGTGTGAGTATAAGACGCCACAGCAAGTAATTCAAGCTGGCAGTTACATATCTACGTACATATGTACATTTATTGCTGTTTGTGTTTGTTGTTAATATGGATTTCGTTTCTAAGCAGTTGGCCAGCGCTGTGGCCAGTGCGTGCCGGCACACAGTTTTTTTTTTTTTTTTTTGTTTTGTTGTTCTTTGTTTACACTCGAAGAGGCTAAAGCGAACAAAACATACACATAAGTATATATTGTTATATACATGAGGAATAGAAAATATTTATGAAAAGCGTATTTAATACTACTAGGCGAGTCGGCGACCGGGAGACGGATCGAGCCAGCTACAAACGATATAACGGGCGGCCAGTTACGACGATAAACACAACAAAATCGTGCACTTCTTTCTGCTTTTCGTTATCTTGGGCACATTAACCGTTCGCATTTGGGATTGCACGCGTCGCTGCTGCGTTGCCAACAAATCGAATTCAATTTCTTATCAGCTTGTGTGTGTTCTTTATTTTCATTTTTCATTTTGTTCCGTTCGCTTTTCGTTTTTCGCTTTTCGTTTTTCGCTTTTCGCTTTTCGCTTTCCGGGACGCGGGGGCTGCGCTCAGCCAGCAGATAACAAATGACTGGCAAAGGCAAATCGAAGCGCAGACTAACAACGGTAAAAGCGAAAGAATTACAAAAGACAACAAATAAGTTAAGAAAATGTGAAAGAAAAACATGGAAAATCACATCGCATCGAGACAACGCAACGGCACGA
Organism: Drosophila lacertosa; assembly: GCA_004143845.1. Lineage (NCBI taxonomy): Eukaryota > Metazoa > Arthropoda > Insecta > Diptera > Drosophilidae > Drosophila > Drosophila lacertosa. Next base: position 258,414 of record SCDZ01000218.1, on the reverse strand, counting down.
AAAGCTGCAATTAATATCGCAGTTGCCGCTTCAATTGTATCTCAATCGTTCAGCCCCAACCCACCGCCCCTTTACTGCCACCCACCCCCCACTCCGCCCACATTGATCCGATAGGAAGTGCATCTGAGTGGCATCGATATTTATGCGCATGTTGCGTGTCTTGTCTTGTGCTTTACAGATTGTGCCCGTGACTGATATCCTGCACGCCCAGCAAATCCAGGAGGACAATGAGGTGCAGCAGTCGCAGCAGACGACGATATTGCAGCGTTTCAAGAGCGCCTCCATCGGCAACCTGGTCGACCTGCCCGGCGAGGATGACAAGAAGTCGATCAAGAATCGCATGCGAATGAAATGTAAGTAAAGCTTCCGATCTAACTGTTTCCACTTTATTTAGTTATTCTTTTTTATTAATAACTATACTACTCTAAGAATTAGAGAAAAAGGAAAACAAACTTAATCAAAGATTAGTTCAAAAATTCCATATATAATATTGAAAAATTTTTCTTAAGAAAAGTTGAACTGTATTCTAGTTTTGATCAGTTTAAAGAAGTTCAAAACAAAATGAATTCACTGAATATTATTATAGTATACGTATTTAATACTTAGCGCTGATTAATTAGACCGAAGTTGTTGTTTCTTTTCTGCAATGAGTCAGCTGTGTGGGAATTGGTTTTCTATAAATACGAACGCTTACAAATCAAACCAAATTTGATTTGCTTAAACACAAATCAAGTCAATAATTGCGGGCTCCAAGCTTCAGCCAAGCTTGGGCGCCCCGATGTCTGGTCGGGGCCAGGTCGCTGTCTTGGCCAAACTGATCGCGGCCAGCTAAGCAGCTTGGCCTTTAAAGGCTGCACACGCGCCCACACTCAAACACTCGACTATGAATGGAATTGGAATTCAAAATTGCGAATGCGAATGCGAATCGTGGAATGCAGCTTAGCTCACAAAAGGTGGAAGGCAGGGGAAACTTGAGGGGGGAAAAGCGGCTCTCTTGATTGTTAGCCGTGCCTGTTTTTAGTTAATGAAAGTCTCGATAGTTTCACTTTTTTGTGTGCTGGGGGGAATTACTGAGCTGAGCGAGCACCCAAAATGATTCACCGCGGGGAATCTTGGAAGGTGGCCAAGTATTTAGCATACGTGCTTGTCGTTGTTGAGAGCTTTTGCCATTCCAGTCGCTGAGATTGCGTATGCCCAAACGGGGAACACATATCGAATGCAGTCACAGTCGCAGTCGCAGTCACAGTCGCAGTCGCAGTCACAGTTCAGGTATTATTGTGGGTGGTCGGAGTGTTTAGCTGCCATGGACAGACGCATTGCGGAATGTAGGCTAAGATGGGCTCCATTTCAGGCTATATTAAGTTGACATTGTTTTGACTTTTGCTTATTTCCATGTGCGCCGATCAATCAAATCCCGCTGATGACTGATGACTGATGACTGATGCGCGCAGTTGCAGTTAATAGCAATGTGTTCCGACTGTAAGTATACGCATATGCTATCTCGCTCGCACCCAGCTAACTAAACACAATTCACAATTTGCAGCAATCGATCGCCGAAGAGCGAAAAGAAATCGCGCACACGCCGCAGCCAAGTGAACAGCCTGTGCCTGGACGAACAGTCCAAGTATCCACTATTCGGAGCACGGCTCAACGCGCTGGAGCTGAACATGTCGGATCATCCGTATGTGCCGCGCTTTGTGGTGGACATGTGCGGGCACATCGAGCGGCCGGACTGCATCGAGCAGGACGGCCTGTATCGGGCCAGCGGTAATAAGCTGCTCGTCGATGAGCTGAAGCGCAAGCTGACGCATCTCTACGATCCGCGCTGGCTGCAGACCGACGACATTCATACGCTAACCAGCCTGCACAAGCAATTCTTTCGTGAGCTGCCCGCCCCGCTGATCACTCAGGTGGCCTACGAGCGTTTGGGTCGCTGCCTCACCGACGACGCCGCCATCGAGCGGATGCGTCTCGCCTTTGACGAGATGCCCGAGCCCAATCGGTCTACGCTGCGCTTCCTCATCAAGCACTTGACCACGTGAGTTATTCGGTTCTTGTCTCTGCTTAAAGCCCGCATTACGAACAAGCTTACCAGGCCTTAAACTAAGCAAGTTTCTTGAGAAGATAGCATAATTTGCATCAAGTTTTCTTTAAATTGAATTAATCAATTCAGCTTGTGTATTATAAATTATATTCAACTCCAACTGAGTTTTGTCTTGAGCCGAAATGGCCAACGTTATTATATGAAAATGTGGTCAAGAGAAAGAGAGAGAGAGAAAACTGTTTTTAGTTGCAAGCCAAAGATTGAACACCCTTTTGTTTGATTGTGCAGTTTAGTTAGGTTAGTTATAATTAATTGCTATTTGCCATTGAACGTTTAAGCAGAGTATTTCATAGAAATAAACTAAAAGCTATGTGCACAATTTGCATACGTATTTATTTGTGTGTCTAGAAAGTGGCTTGTAGCCGGTTGCCATGCAAAACATATATCGATTGAAATTAGTTTTAGGAACATAACTCCTACAACACCCTCCAGCTAACTGTTTTGTTTCGCATTAGTTGAAGATAATTATGGAAGGCCTTGCAATAATCGAATTTCCTTTCGCCCAACACAGCGTTGCAGCGTCGAGCAGCTCGAACCGGATGCCTGCCTCCAATCTGGCCATTGTCTGGGGGCCCTGTTTGCTGGCCGCGAACGATATTAATTTCGATATTGGGCGCATGAATATGCTTGCCAAGGTCCTAATTGAGAACTACGAGCGTATCTTTCGTCCTGCCAACGAGCGGCTTGTCTGCTAAATAAGAAAATCAATTGGGGAAAACCAAGAGCAACAGCAACAAAAGGAAAACATCACACAAATTTTGGAAAGGAAAAAGCGCCTTTCCTTATTTAATTAATTTTCACATTTTCAAACATTTTACTCTAATTACTATTATTATTTTTTGTGTGCTTTATTTAATGTTAATTTATTGTTAAAACAAAATGTTTAAGGACATTAGTCGAATTCAGCAGACAAGCAAAAATACTTACCAAAAAGACAGTAGACTAAGTTAATCAGTTAAAGAAACTATAGACATACATATTGTATATCAGCAGATATATGTCTGTACGTTCTACAACGTTGCTGCAATGTCAATGTCGTACAGTGGACCCTCACTACGGTGCATCCACAAAACACACATAACAAAAACAACACTCACATGTGTAGTATATGTTCTATTTTTTAAAAAATTTTCTTTGTTTGTTTTGGTTTTGACAACTTAACCAAATACTCTAGGCATTATCTATGCATAATGTTCATTAGCGATATATCAAAATTGATATCATATAACTGTCATGTGATAAGATTTTGCCGCCGTAGTGTTTTTTTTTGTTTTTTTTTTTCTATTCTACAATATGATTAGTTATGTACATTTAAGTATATCAGTATATATATATATATATCGTATGTACTAAAAACGACCAGCATTGTGTATAGTTTTTGAGAACAGCAGCAAAAGCCAAAAGAAACATTGAATTCAAAATGTTTGCTAACTCAATAAATCTGACAAGTATTGCAAAAATAATTCAATTTGTATCTTTTCTTTAGGACATACCTTTGAATAAACAAGTTGAGAAATAATCCAATTTAAGCTGGTTAAATATTCAATTAAAATTTCTTGCAATTCAAATGCTTATGTAAATAAAATGTAAAATTTTAAGCTTTCATAGTCTCTGAGGAATATATATACTATATAGGGTCGGATAAGCTACCTTTTTATACCCTTTAAGAGAACACTTTAACAGCATAATCAATTTGACTAAAGATATCGTTGAGAGTTTCACAAGTCGCATGATTAAATTAAAAAATTGTTAAGTACAGTGAAGCCTCAATGCAAGCACTGTTGAAGCCAGTCGGAAAAGACATTTTGCTCGATTTGCAAATGATATTTGCGAATCAATTTAATGGCATTAAAATGCAAATGTCAAATTGCTAAACAAATAGAAGCAGCAGCAGCAGCAGCAGCAAAAGCAGAAGCAGAAACGGATGTGGAATTCTAAACTAATAATGCCGGCTGTGGAGTGCAAATAGAAGGGCTTGCTGGCAAATGGAGAAATGGACAGAAGCTGGACTCAGACTGTCGACGGGTTTTGGTTTCGTGTTTAGCTTTTTGGGCATTGGGCGAAACCGCAAAATTTCAATTTTCCAAGCAAATCATACGTAAACTTTTCAAACGACTCAAAGATGGGGCGGAACGGGGCGGGGCGGGCAATCTAATCAGCCGAGCATTTGACATGGCCTTTCATCAGGAACGGGAACGGGAACGGGAACGGGGACAGGACGTAGGCAGGACATATGCACACGCTGGCGACACTGCGGCTGGGCAAAAGTTTTGTTGGCCAATCAGCCGGAGCCAAAGCTGAAGCTGAAGCTGAAGCTGAAGCCATTGCCATTTGCTGGTTGCTGGTTGCAAGTAAGTCTTGGCCAAATTTCAAATTATGCAGTGGGTGTTTTCCCAAGTGAAGATCAAGTCGAAGTGGGCGTTGCGAAAAGTGTGCGCAAATTAAAGGATCAGCCAGGATGCCGGCCAAGTAGAATAATCAATTTCTGGCTGGCTCTGGCTAAAATAGTTGTGCACAACAACAGCAGCATTAACTGTATCAGAGGCGAGTGGAGAAAGTCCCAAATGCAATTATGATGGGCCAAAAACAACAGCTGAATAAAGTCCAAATTTAATTGACAATGCAAATGGAATTAACATTTGCAACTTGTAATCGAATTCACCGACGAAAAACGGCCATATTATGGAGCCGGGCCAAGCAGCTTGGCCTATAATTAAATTTGTGCTAACATCGACGAGCCACAAAAGAGTTTTCGCACTTGTGCAAGATGGCCAATGATTTGGCTTTTCCTTTGCAATTAAGTTTTCAGTTTACGGTTCAAACCTTATGAATTTCCTTGCGCCTTATTTGTGTGTGTTGATGAGTGAGGGTGATTATTATTTACATACCCTGTATGGAATGGAACAACTTGAATTCGATTTAAAACACCACCAAATCAAGTTTGGTTTTGTCTACGTTCAAGTTTATTTGAAGTATTTACAAAGTTCAACTTGTTTACAGGGTATTTCACTTTACAAGCACTCGAAACTTGTGGTTTAGCCATTTTCTTTTCTTTACTTACCCTTTTTTTTTGGTTCTGGGTTTTTGGCAACGCTCAGCAAATAAATTTTGCGTTTTCATTGCGGCCAGGCCAAGTTGACTGCAGTCCTGGAACTGGAGACGGCCACCGGTTGAGTGGAGCAGGATTACTTGCCGACGGACGAGCGGCTCGACCACTGAAACGTGCCTTAACTTATAAAATATGGCAAGTGCCAGCTGCCAATTGCAGAACACCGCAAAAGGCACAGCGAGGTCCTTGGGCGAGCCCAAAACACTCTTCCCGCAAAATGTTGCAGCCAAGTTAGTACGATAGTATAAAGCTTGATAAATATTGCTTGGGCAAAACTAAACGCTCTTATTAAATATTTTGTAAAATTTAACTTAACTTCACTTTGTTTTATATTTTTATAAAAATCAATTCCAATCAATAATATTTTAATAGGGCATATTCAAATATGGATTAAATTGTCTTAATATATTTTAAACATTTCTCTTTAGTTCGTTTATTTAAGCCTGGAAACTATTGAAGAATTTAGCCTTTACATTGCCAAAAATCAAGATATTTCAAACATTGTTTGTGGCTTTGAAGAAGCAAAAATAAGCTTAAAAAAATTTTTAGATTTAGTTATTACATATTTTTTATTAAAGTTTTTAAATTTTTTCGGCATGACATTATCAATATGATAAATATTTAAAATGAATAATAGTAATTATATCTTTCCAGCTGATCAGTAGACAGTTGCATTGTAGACATTATTATTACGTATACGCCGCGTTACAATTTTATAAGAGAGTAATGACAACCTGAACAGAAGATAACACAGCAGCCACAGCAGCAGCAGTAACAGCATCAACAGCAGCCACCGCAGCTGGTACTTGTTGTAAGTCAAGTGGCTGCTGTTTGGGTCCAGCGGGTGGCGCCACCTGTTGGCGAGGGATGAGCAGTCAAAGTCGGAGTCGGAGTAACAGCCGCAGACGCCGCAGTTTCTTCACTCGGCCACATGCAGAAGAGACCCTCAACATAAAGATGCTGGCCGTGTGTAATAACTGACATTAGAACTGGAATCTGGAGGCGGGAGGCTGGGGGTTAGTTGGGGATTGAAGTGGAGGCTGAGAGCCTGGCTGACAGGACGCTGAGCTAGCAGCAGTCAAGGATGTGACAGCGCTGAGCCCATTTGACACAAGCATAATATAATAAAAACCGCAAACAAGTAATGCCAGCCGGCCCCCAAAACTGAAGTCCAAGGCTGAGGTCCACGTCTGGATGGACTGGGATGATTGTGAAGTGCGTCTGTCGTTGCTCGGTCGGTTGTTGAGGGCGTTATCCTTTTGGCGTGATTAAGCCAGCAGTGCGTGACATTTTAATGCGACATTTATGCCTAAGACAAGAGATTATTATTGAAAACGCGCCGCGCTGGAGTCGCGTGACAACAACAACAATAACAACAACAAAAACAACAACTGCGTCGCAAATATTAACAATGATAATAACATCAGCAAGGATAACAACAGCAATGGCAACATCCTGAGTTGCTTAACACCAGCCTCGCAGCTTATTTATGTATTTATTTTCTCATTTGACACCCAACCGAGACGAAGTGTAAAAGGAGGCGTTAACAGGAACAGGAACAGGAGCAGGAGCAGTGCGAAGAAGTTGTTGTTGTTGTTGCCCCGGGCACGCGGTGTCAATTTGCTGAAGTTAACCAAGAAAAAAAATATATATTAAGCAAAACGAATAAATAAAAAGTGTGCCATCGTAATTAATGAATGAAAACTTAATGCACAGAAAACCCTCCAAAGCCCTTTTGCCCTGTTCTCAATTACATTCTGCCGACAATTTTGCAAAAACAAAGAAAAATATTAATGGAAAATGTATTAATTAATCAGGCAATTTGGCTTTGTTAGTGAATTGCATATTTGTTAAATTATATTAATTGCATTTCGTTATTAACGCGAATGATGTACAAAAATTAAATATTTATATTAAAAAATTCATCCTCAATTAGCTTTTCACTATTAGGGACAAATGTTTTGATGTAACTTGACTTATATTTTTTTTTATATAATTAAATACTTTTTTTTTCCTTTTTTTTTAATTTATGACAAACTTTTTATTGGTTTTTAAGCAGCGTTTTTCTCTGAGTGCACAAGTTAGATCTTATTATTTAATATTCGCTTGCAAGCAGATCAAAAATTTTAATTAAATTCTTTAGAAATGCCCTTGGTATTGTTCGGAGTCCCTTGGCTCAGTTTGTTGTTGTTGTAGTTGTCTTATTACAATGAAGTTTTTGGGCTAAATCCACACATGGAAATGCCGTTCGCCACGCCCCTTTTGGCTGTCGGCTGGTTACTGAAATAGAAAATCGAAATCATAACATGTCAACACATTCAAATTTTCTGAATTGTTGCCAGTAATAATAAAAGCCAGGTAAAAAGTGGAGCTAAAATATGTGAGTGGGGCAAAAAGAGCTAAAAGCGCTAAAAATGCAAATGAAAATGAATGGATGCGAAGGTAAGAAAGAAAAGGCAGCTGGCCGAACAGGTGTTTCAGCTGCTTTTGTGTGCGTGTGTGTGTGTGTGTGTGTCTTTATATGTGTGCATTTGTTGGCGGCATAAAAACGTAATAACAAAGTTGGCGCGTTGCTTGTTTTGGCTTTTGGCTTTTGGCTTTAAGGCTGCGTTTTGTGCTTGTGGCTGTAAAAACTATTTACACACATGCCAAGTCACACACACATACACACACACACTCGTACACTCGTACACTCGAAAGAGAGAAAATAGAATGTTGACAAACAAAATGCCAATGGACACAGATGCCGTGGAGTGTTGTCATATCAGTGCAGTGAAGTTGCCGCATGGCGCTGAAAAGTATGCAACCGGGAGGGGGGCTGCGAGGCGAACAGCTTGCCACAGACTGTTGCTGCTATTGCTGTTGCTGACTTCTTGCAACTGCATTGCCGCATTGTCCCTTTAGCGTTTTCATTTCAAATTCAAATGCTGTTTGCATAAAAAACGAGCCAAAGACGTCACGTCGTGTCACTTCGTGCCACGCCCTCCGCTGCCACAAATGATTAGGAGTGACTGAGGGGCGTGGCGAATGGTCCGCTCTGTGTCTGTGTCGTTGGCCGACAGGGGGCGCTTCATGGTCGCGAGCCAAATCGAAAATGAAGCAAAATTGCGGAATTGACAAAGATGCCACGTTTGGACAGCAACAGCTGCCATTGCCACAGCGAGACCTGGCAACAGTTATCCACGAATCTGGTCTCTCTCTCTCTCTCTCTTTCTTTCTTTCTCGCTTCCCCTCTCTTTCTCTCTTTCCCTCTATCTATCGTGCTGGCTGGCGTGTATGGATGTGTGTTTCCTAGAATGGATTGTTTACTTTGATTACAAAAATATGGCAAATGTTTGCACGTTTGATGTCTCACTGTGTGTGTGTGTGTGTGTGTGTGTGTGTGTGTGTGTGTGTGTGTGTGTGTGTTAGCCAGAGATGCGCCAACTTCGTGATTTCATTGTGGCCAATCAAAGCTGCTGGCTACAAAGTTTTTCTGTACATTCTCAGAGAGAAAAACTTACAATTTGATTGCCTTTAATAATTGCTTATTTTTGTTTTCAGTGAACTTTTATTTGAAAAGAATTTTCAGCTAATTGCTGATAGTAAAATTCTTGTTGACAACGAATTCCTTATTAGACTTTTTATTAAATTACTGTATCAGAAAAATCAATTTCCTATATTCCATCGTAACCAAATATGTTTAATTATAAAAAAAAACAAAAAAAAAAAAATAATAAAATTTATAATCTTTGATTGAATTTTGTCCTTTAAATAATTTGTATGAGATGTCACGAGCTCATCCCTCGAACAACAGTTAGCTCCACCAGGTCCACACAAGCACCGAACTGGAAATTTTTGGGGGCGGGACAGGGCGGGGCGGGGATAGAGCTGGTTGATGCCGCTGCGCGCTTGTAAAATCCAAAAACCAACATTATTGCAAAATCTGCTGTCATACATTTGACTTTGACTTATTTTTTATATCCATTTCTTTTTTTAGCTTTTGTTTTTTTTGATTTTTGGGGGCGGGCGATGGGCGAACTGTTGTTTGAGCTTTTCCTGTGACAGGGCAGGTATCCGCTGAAACAATGGAACGGAATGCTTTATGGCATATTCGAATATTGTCTGTCTGATTGAAGAAGCGCTGACAATGGCACGAAAAGCTTGACCAGAGGTGTTGGCAGCCTATAATAACAATTGGTATGATTGCTCAGGCACGAGAAAACCGATCGACACAGAGAACTGATACAGATAACTGATATCAACGATGCCCGTCAAATTAGAGCGGGCCATTTTGTAAATTAGAAATAAAAAGAAGAGGCAACAGAAGTTGATAACAACAGAGCCAAAGTTAAATTAAAGAAAAGTTTGTAAATATTTTGGAAATTTTATCAGATCATAAAAACTGACTTGAAGCTAAGCTCAAAATATGAACAAAATGCGACGTGATTTATCACACGCTCATCACTCTCACCGCCGGACTCGACTTTCCACCCTTCGAATACGAATACCCTTTCGCCCCTCCCCCCCTCTTCCCACCCTCCCTTCGTTTGTGCATCGCATCGACATGAATATTTGCATTTCATCGAATGTGTGCGCTGGCTAAACTAATTTTCAAATAAAACCAGAATGAATCTGGCACTGGCGAGTGCACGACTAAAATATACCCTAGAATAGGACTCATCAGTTCAGTTCATATATTACACAGAAGTAATCATTGATTGCTAACATAATCTTCCTTTGGAGCTACTTTAAAAATGTGTACACATTTTGCAATCGAATGTTGCGCTCTTTAGGGTAGCCACGACCCGTGCATACCCTCGTTTGGTATGTGAAAAAAGCAACTAACAAAATATTTTCATTAGCTTCCTTCTGTGTGCCAAAAGTCAAATTGCTTCGAACACTGCATGCGAAAATATAAGGCTGAAAATCACAAATAGTTTTACACTTCCCCTCCCCCCCTCCCCACCTTTTTTTGCCCTTCATCCTTTTTATTTTTAGTGATTTCTTAGCGAATTCTGATTTGAACAATATGAATTTGTTGGGCCGACGCTGGAACCAGAGTTGGTTTCATGGCAACTGCTAGTATGTGTGTTATGGCAGCTATTTGTTTGCCTCCCCCCCCCCCCCACGCCCCTGGCAAAAGGGGTCGTATATAATTATTCTCGCGCTCGGCGGTCCGCCCGGCGAGGACCACATGTCGCTCATGATTAATTGAAAGATTCTCTCAACTGTTTCGGTTTGTTTGTCCTTTGTTTTTGGGGCGCAGCTTTGGCCCGTGGCGTTTTGATAAATGGTCGCTGCCTTTAAATTTAAACAAATTTCTACGATTGTCGCCCGAATGTCAACAAGGAGCCCAACAACAGCCAACAGCTGCTGGACAGGATTAGCACCGACCATTGACCCATTCTCCGTTCACACAAACACACGCACACACACACACACGCACACACACACACACACATACTCAATTCCTTTATGTTGTACAAATATTTATTTAGAGTATTAAGGCTTTATTTGTACGATAATCAAAAGCTAATAGCTTGAAATATTTGCCCCTTTGGCAAATGCAATTGAAATCGAGTTCAAGAATTGTTGTCAGATTTTGTGTGGAATTGTGGCAAACAATTCAAGTGTATTTCAGTTCAAACATTTCTTAGTCACTTAAAATTATAACTTTGACTCGACGTCGAGTTGAATGGGCCTTGGTAAGAAACACAGCGTGGCGGCCTTTATCAGTCGCTGGCTGCTCCGATACTCATTAGAAGCGTGTCGAATATGCCAAACATGTTGCAGATAAGATGCCACTTTCCGCTATCGGTTGGTAGCACAACCACGTCAGTGGCCCGAGCAGCGCTGTGCGTCAGTGCCAACATGTCCGAGCATACGATCACACTGGCGGAGCACCAGGGCGAGCATATGGTGCACATGCTCGACTCGTCGGCGAGACGTCGGGACGAGCTCCAGGTGTTTGTGATCGGCGGACGGGCTGGCATTTACCGCTTGACGCAGCGACAGCTGCTGCTCTTTCTGCTGCTTTGCGGATTCGCGCTGATCGGACTCTATGCGTACTGGGACGTCATGATGCTGACCGCCATGGGAGCAGCGGGCGTCGGCAGCGGCGGCGGCGGCGGCGTCGGCGGAGGCAGCGTAATTAGCCAGCAGATGGCGCCAGAGGAGGCGCTGTCTGTGCGGCTGGAGCGAGAGGTGCGCGTGCTGTGCTGGGTGCTGACCACGCCCAAGTACCACAAGTCGCGGGCGGTGCACATACAGCGGACGTGGGGCAAGCGCTGCAACAAGATTTACTTTATGACCTCGGAGCCGGACGACGAGCTGGAGACGATCGTGCTGACCAAGCCGGACAAGTACGAGGTGCTCTGGGGCAAGACAAAGGAGGCGTTCACCTATCTGTACGAGAACAAGCGGCACGAGGCCGATTGGTTCCTGAAGGCCGACGATGACACGTACGTGGCTGAATTGAAACCAACCCGAAGAATGCGGATGTATTCTTCTATCTGACTATCTTGCAATTTTAATTATTGCTCTCAAGTGTATGTTTGGTTTTGTCTTTGACAGCTATGTGTTTGTGGAGAATATGCGTTACATGCTCTATCCGTACTCCCCGGACATGCCCATTCACTTTGGCTACAACTACAAGCTGTTCTACTCGCAGGAAAAGAATGCGGTAAAAAAAAGAAAGTCAAAGAAAGCTCTTACTCTATCGCTATTGGTGTCTCTTTCAGTCATATATGTCGGGTGGCAGCGGGTATGTGCTCAGCCGGGAGGCGCTGCGTTTGTTCGTGCACGGCCTAAACGACAGCAGCAAGTGCCGCCAGGAGGACGATCACGCCGAGGATGTGGAGGCGGGCGCCTGCCTCTACAATCTGGGCGTGCCCGCGGGCGATTCGCGAGACTCGAAGCTGCGCAATCGCTTCCTGCCCATGGCGCCCTACACTTTGCTGCTCTCCAAATACAACGGCATGGACTTTTGGCTCTTCAAGTACGCCTTCTATAATCCGCGTGCGGTCAGTTCAATACCCCCCAATTTTGTGTCCATCTTTGGTTATCTCATTTTTTTCTCTCTTCTGTTTCCCAGTGCTTGGACTGTCTGTCCGACTATCCGGTGGCCTTTCACTATGTCTCTCCCGAAGAACTCTATGTGTACGACTTTCTCAACTATGATTTGGAGATCTTTGGTCGCCGACCGCTGATCGAGCACCTGCCGGAGAAGATTGCGCCCGGCCAGCTTCACATACCTCTCTCCGACAATAGGTAGTAACCAAAGCAAAAGGTTTAACTCAGCACATTTTTTTAAAATTTTTTTTATGTGCAAACTGATCGTATTAAGTTAATTTATTTTGTGCGGAGTTTACATAAAACAACTTTTAGCTTCAAAAAATGATTTTATCAATCAGTTAAGTGACTGTTGCTTGTCAGCATCGATCTAACTGCAAAATGACAGTCGTAAATAATCTCCACTTCAGACGTGGAAATATGCCAAGTGAAGCTTTGGATTTTGTGAGGATAAAACAAACTGAAAATGCCATTGCATTAAAAGTCACTCGGAGTAGCTTTTTTCAGTTGCTTACAATATTTTCCTAAGTATATTTGTTTTCAATGCTGCTTCGGAAAAAATTGATTTAATCCCTTGTTTCTTTTGTACCACAGTTTTGGCTCACATGCAGGTTATAAACTCCAGCAAAGCTTAAGCCTTATCAAAAAAAAAAAAAAATCCAGAACGAATGAAAAGGGAAAGAAAAAAAAATAATGCTGCTCTTCAACTTAAGTTAAAAGGTCTTGCTGGAAAATCTTTGGCTTATGGCTGAAACATTGCTGTGGCTAAAGGATTGCAGTGGCAAGTAAAAGAATCAGTTTGGGCGGTGTCCAATGCCAATGGTTATTAGACATACTCATTGAGCTGTTTGGAGCTGTTGGCGCACCGGGAGCCAAAGTTGCTGCAACAACGGTCAAAACAGCAACAGCTAAAGCTAAAGCTAAAGCTAAAGCTAAAGCAATTGCAATCAATTAAAATGGACAATACCGATGACAATGACAAGCACGCAGCTCATGATGAGCATGTGGCCCAAAGCACACAGCACACAGCCCAAAACTCGAAGCAGCAAAGCTAGATAGCAGTTGCATATTATGTTGTTGGCCATGGCCAGAAAAGGGGCCACAACAGTCGACAGTCGACAGTCGATGCTGCTGCCATTTGGCCAGTTGAGCGATGAAGGATGGCTGTGCCGAGTTAGATTGCAGCATTAAAAGTAGCTCCTGTTGTTGTTGTGGTTGCTGTTGTTGCTGTTGCCGTGTCGTCCAGTAAAGTTCTAATTATGCAAACTACCTGCTGTTACTCAATTAATCTTGATTACGTTCGTGTTATCCAAATATAATTATGTTGGTATTAATTACATTGGCCAAAACGGCAGCCACAGTTGCTGCTCCGTTGCCTCTATTGCTGCCAATTTGTGCAGCGGAAGTTGTCTGCTCTACTCTGCTCTGCGTGTGTGTGTGTGTGTGTGTGTGTGTATATATTGTGTGTGTATCATTTACGCCCGTTGGCCTGGCAATAATAACAGCAACAATGCCCTGGCCTGTATTTCCGTGCCAACAAACTGCGATTGGACCCATTCCGGCCGAAGTGTTTGGCATTAGAGCCAACGCAGTGCGAGCTCATCATAATCAATGCCAACATTTTCCCTGATTTCAACTCGCTCCTAATTAGACGCCCCCCCCAATCTACTCAAGCCGAACCATGTTAGCGCTAAGTAGCAAACGGCGGCCTAAACACCCGCCCCGATTTAGCCAAGTTGCGTCGCCCATTAACCTTAATGCATCGCCTGTCGATATTTATTGCTTGTGACAAACGAACAAGAAAAGTTTCAGCTTTTATATAAAAATATGTATATAAATATATGAAAAAACATATAAAATATGAATTATTTTATTATTATTAATTTCTATTTGAAATAATAATTAATTTCTATATTTGAAATAGTTCACATTTATAACATTTAAAATTCCAAATTTGAATCCGGTGTTATTTATATTTACAATGTCTTTGCATGCAAAATATACAGATAAATAACACTAAAGAAAATTAACAATTGCATTCGATGATTTCATTTGCAGTTGCAATCGGTTTTGAGGAAATATACGAAAATTTACTATTTTCATTTAAATTTGTGTTTTGTGAGCACCTTGCAACGGTTTCAATCAGTTCGCTGTTTTCTTGTTGCTTTAACTGTTTTTTAGCAGAACATAAAAATGATTCCGACTGAAATGGACATGGAAATGGAAAATGGCGTTGGCTGCAGCTGTTAAGGGGCGGGGGTCGTTGAACCAAAAACTATGTCACCCAATCGAAAACCATTCAAAACGGCAAATAATGGAAAAGGGGGGAGGGGGAGGGGGAAGGGATGGGTGTGCATAAATGAGAATTGCTGTCATTTTGTCCCCTAATCGTTGGAGCGTCAATGCTGCCGATTTTTATTTGATTTGCTTTGCATTGGGAGCCTGTCTTCATTGTGTCTGCCATGTGTGCGTGTGTGTGTGTGTGTGTGTGTGAGTGCTTAAAAAAAATCTCCTGCCTCCAGGTTGCAGGTGACTCTCGCTGGGCCACACAAATCATTTTCAGTTTGTACAATTCTTATGTCAACTTGTTTTTTCTTTCATTCTTGTTGTTTTTTCCCTTTGCTTGGCTATGCCACTTTTGTTTAGCCGACACACACACATACACGCACACATATACGGTACACTTGCATTGCTGTTGCTCGGCTGCACTTCCGGCTTTCGGCTGCAACGCCATTGACTGTTCAACCATATACAGCTGCACCCACACACACACACACACACGAGCTGTATCAGGTTCGCCGGCATATCCGGACTGTGGACATTGCCGTTGCCAGCAGCGCACAGTGGCCGTAAGTCAATTGACACTGAACGAAATCTAAATTGGAATTTATATTCTTAACAATCAGAAGCTATACTGGGCATTTGCCAGGAACCGAGCACTTGGAGAACTCATCTATCTTTAGCTCTATTTTCATATATATATTGATAAGCATATTTTAATCAAATTTTGGTACACTGTGCGGCATTGTTGCCGCCCTCGGTGGACTGTCAGCTTTTTCAGCTTCAAGCCATTGAAAAGTTCTCAGTTGCAACTGCAAATTATGTTGCCTGGTGTGCTGATTGTTGTTGTTGTTGTTGTTGATGTTGTTGTTGTTGTTGTTGTTGGTGCTGGCAGTGCCTGATAATGGCTCACAATGTTTATTTACTTGCTTTAACATTTTTGCTGTTGCTGTTGTTCATTTTACTTTATTTTTCATTGCCTCTTTGGCGCCGGCACCAGTTACCAGCTACCAGCCACGGCGTGTTGCATGCAACATGCTGACAATGAGACACTTGAACATTTGGCGCCTGATTGCATGCCACACTCTGGCCGAGTGGCCAGCGTGCGACAGAGACAGCCTCTGTGTGTTATGTTGCGACCATCTCGTTCGCACGCAAAGTTTGTCTGCTTTTTTGACTTTGAGTTAACTTATTTGTTGTCTCTGTGATTTCCACTGTACGAATCTGTGCGCTTAAGCTTCCGCACACACACACACACACGCGGACAGACACACACACGCTTGAGGTGTCCGGCAGTTGTGTCACGCAGTCGCTGCCTGCGTCGCTGCCTCTGCCAGCGTCGCTGTCTGCGCTGCAAAGTGTCGTCCTGGATTTGCGTAATTTATGCTCTATTTGCTTTTCGGCTTCATTTCACTTTTTGTTACTGCTACTTTTTGAAAAGTATTTCGAGTCTTATACCGCCCCCTACAACGGGCTGTGCATGTGTGTGTGGTGGTGTGCTCTAAGCCTTTAGCACGCTCAGCACCGACCTGTGAGTCACCTACAATTGAATCAAAAAAATAGTTTAAAGAAAGTTTGAATTAAGTTTAACATTAAATTTAAAATAAAACTACTTTTGTTTCACATGAAACATTCCAAGCTTTCCTGTTGCCCCACATACCCCAAATGTAGCGCACTAAAGCTCCAGCTCCAACGGCCAATTCTTGACTCCATCCAGAGCTGGTTCCAGTTCCAGCTGCAGCCAGCTCCATTACACACAGCTCAGTTTCAGTTGGCAGCTGTTGTTGTTGCTGCAGCTCGGCTTTGTTTGCTGCATTATTTTTATAACATTGCTCAATATGAGAACTCAATAAATTTGCCTTACTTTGGCGGCTGTGTGAGCCATTTCAACAGGCGATTAGTTGCCAGTTGCCCGTAGCCGTAGCCAAAGTCCTAGTCCTAGTCCTCGTCCTGGTCTTGGTCCAGTTTCTGACTAGGGTTTTTCGAGTCTGACGCTCGTGTGCAACAGTTGAGCGGCCCGGGGGCAAATTGAATGGCCGGCGGTGGCACACGTGAGCCTGTTGCCTGGCCGAGGACTTGTGCCTGGGTCCTCGCCCAGGACTTGGACTTGGGCGGCGCTCTAATAGGTTTTACATAACACACACGTCGCAAATAAATCTAAATGCAGGAGGACAGCAGCAGCAGCGTTTGAGGTGAGGTGGAAACTTCATGAAAAATCCTTTAGCAAATAAAATTTACATAGACCACACACACACACACGTGTATTGGTACATACACACACACACACACACACACTCTAGGACGTTTTCCTGTGAATTTATTTGAAAATTTATTGAGTTTTCGTGTTAACCATGCATAATTAAGTTTTGTGCCACGGTGCACAGTGGGCCAGGGCGGGGGCAACTAGAATCTATTGGCCTGCGGCATAAGCCAAAAAGTTGTTGTCCAAGCGCTTAAATACCCTATATCCGCATGCCAAAGGGCATAAGTTATTCTAAATTGTCAGCTATCATTCAATTATTTGACCTTTGACAGTTTCCACAAGGACATTTACAATCGACAATCCCATCGGTATTTTGTGTGAACTGTGCGTTAACACATTTAAATATTCATTTTAAGCATTTAATTATTCAATCGGCATTTATTTTATTAAAGTGCAATGAAGTTAATTTTAAATTAAAATTTAGCCAAATTGAATTGGCTGCTAATTAAAGCATATTAAAAATTTGCGTGCGACTAAAGGGTATTAGTTAGTCTAAAACACACACAGCTCATGCACTCTTTACAGGGTAGATCAAAGTAGTGCTGTGTACTTTTGGAGGGCGTTCAAGATAGGCTTTATTTACGATCCCAGTGCACGATGCTAAATAAAGCTGAGCGAACCCTTCGACAAATTCTCCTACATTTCCCACAGTGTATATGTGTAAGTGTCTGTATGTGTGTGTGTGTGTGGGTATTTTTTTTCTTTTGTGCTCCGTTTATGCCTTGACAGTATTGGTTTAACGCTGCAAATGTTATTTATGCGTCGCAGGCGCTGAACGTTATGGGAAATCAAGTTATTTGAATGCTGCTCGAATTATTATTCCTGATTGCATTTATTTGCTTTATTTTTCGCACGGAACTTCATCTATAATGCAAGCAACTTGCCAGACGACGCGACGCCCAGGCTCCAGCTCCAGCTCCAGCTCCAGCTCCAGTCCTAGCTTCAGCTTAAGGTCCTTTTTCTTCTACCCAGCTGCTGCTGCTGCTGCCCGCTCGCTATCTGCCATGTTGTCGTTCATGTCCTGTGTGCCCTTTTTACTGCTTAAGTGAAATGCATAAAAATCAAATCATTTTCCTGTTTTTCATTTGCTTTACTTTACCGCCAGCGCCCGAGCTGCTCCCGAACTGCTGACTGCTCTCTTTCATCTGCCCTTTTTTTTGTTTTCTTTTTTTTTTTTAAATATATTAATACGTACTTTCAAGGCGGCTGTCGTCTCCGGCCCGTTGCCCGCTGCCCGCTGCCCTGCCGGCATTTGGAAACTGGCAGCCAGCATTCGAAATGTTAAAAGTAATTTCCTCGACTATAGTTGATAGCCCCCGTGCCGGCAGCTGTTGGCTCCTGGCTCCTTGGCTCCTCTCGCTTCTCGTTTCTAGCTGCTCTCTGCTGACTGCTTAAGTTCTGGTTGCCCCCTGCTGCGGCCTTAAGCTATGCAACACATTTTCCAAGTAGCTTACGAGCTTGCACCAGTTGCGTCCATGGTAGCAATGGAACACCACCACCAGGCTCATTCCCATTTCATCCCCCCCCCCCCCCCCTCCCACATCCCCCTTCCCCTATTCGTTTCCATTTCGATTCCATTGCCATGCAGCTGAGTCAAGTATTGCACTTTAGGGCATTATTCTTATGAAAAGTGCTCATCAGGCTTCATTAAACATTGTTTCAGCATCATAATCATAGCCAAGAGTTTCGCTCTTCCTGCAACTGGGTATATGCGATTTGAGTCAATCTCATATACTTATGCCTGAGCAGAGCATCGTTTAGTCGTGGCTGAAAAAAAAAGATTCTTATATACACATGTAATCATGAGCAAAATGTGTACTAAATTATTTGGCATCAAGTTATCAAACATCAAACATTTGTAATTCAGTTCGATTCGCCTTTGCCCTTCACAGTCGCAGTCGCAGTCGCAGTCACTGTCACAGTGACTGTCACAGTCACATTGTGTTAGTCTCTGTGCTGACAACAATACAATATAACAAGACGAGATAATTTCAATGGGACAATAAAACATTGTCTTCCGATTGACATTTCCATTAGGTTTCATTGGATTATTTAGTGACATTTATTTCGTTAGTTTTCATTTTCATTTTCGTTTTCATTTTCATTTTCGTTTACTTTTACTCCTTGTGCTTTCCGCACCCAGGCAACCATATTCAATATTCAATTCATTGTTCATTTCTATAAAGGTCAGACCGAGCTGTTGACATTTAATACTGGCTTCCATTGATTTTCTGGCCTTGTTAATGCCGCACAATATTTAATTATATACGATACGAGGAATAAAAGGCAAAAAGCCTCTCAAAGGCCAGCCAAAGTTTATTGAAGATAACATTGAAGTTCAAGTAAAAGCTTTACATATACATAAATACATAAATACATGAATACGAGATGTGTTATTTCGAGTGGCTGCTTAAATGTGAATGTGGTTATGAGCATGTATTTGGCCATAATTCGAACTGATTTGAACCCCTTGAGCCCAGTTAGGCGAACGGCCAGAGTTGGCATAGAAATAATTTTAGTACATCTCTATGGAGTGAAGAAAAGGATTAAAGCAGTCAAGTATTTTTAAGAGTTCACTTGCCACGGTATATATTGTAAATATATATATATATATATATATATATGTAAGTATCTTAAAAACACAAAAACAACCTTCGAGTAACATTCAAAAATAAAGCAAATCGGTCAATTTGTAGTTACTTAAAAAATGGTGTTACTACATACACTTAATTCCCCTTGTTCGGATACTCTATCTCACACTTACCTACAACTAATGCGGTGTGTATGTGTGTGTGTATTTAGGATTTTTGCATTTGGCATTTTGCAACTGGTTTTTTGTTGTTTCATTTAAAAGCTTTTAGTTATTTTAATTTCCAGAATTTCTCTTCGTTGTGTTAAAAGCTGCGTCTCATGTAGTAAATTATTGTGGTCCAATAAATATGTGTAAGTACACAACAAAAATACTTTAAACAACGACTACATCGATGCAAAGAAAAAATAAAATAATGTGTAAAATAGGAGGATAGGATAAAAGTTTTGGTAGTAAGAATTAGTTTGTTGTGTTGACAAGACTTTTGGTTGCCCGATTAAAGCACATGATTCCAAAGAAGTGCCTAATTTGTGTGCTAATTTATTAATGCTAACATATTCATATCAGCCTCTCAGCCACGCCCCCGGCTTACCCGACAATGTACTCTTGACTTTGGCAGCTCATTCGAGGGCGAAACTCGCTGCTAATAAGTACAAAAGCTGCGTTCAAGTTTAGTTCCCCTTTGGCGGCTGAGAAGCTCATCAGAAGCCATTTTGGCTATTGCAATCGCAGTTGGTAGCTGCCACTTGCGGCAACTGTTATTAGTTCCTAGTACCGCTAATGGTGTACTTCAAATGGCAAATGAAATGAAATTGGCTCGAGTCGAAACTATGCGAGCCCGTTGAGGCGCACGCGTCGTATGCGCAATGTGAAGTGGCTCGATTTACATTCCTTTTCATGTTATGTTATGTTTATGTTTGCCCTTTTTTTTTTTGTTTTTTGTTTTGGTTGGGGTTGCATAATTTGTGTCATTTGGCTCGGTTTGTCATACGGCAAATCGAAATGTTATTTATATGCCGTACGTGTGCGCCCGCCAAGCGGAAGCTGACGACGTGCACGGCTTATCGCCAGCCCCTCCGTCCCACGCCGCCCACGTCGCCCACGCCGCCCACGCTGCCAACTCGTAGAGTGTCTGGTGTCTGGGTGATAAGATTTTTACGTGTCTGCAACGCATCGCAATTTGAGTGAAGCAATTTGTCGGTGCCACTTAAGAGCTCAGAGCAGCCAAAACGGCAAATACAAATATAACAATTGCAATTTGGCTAATCACATTCCAGAATTGTTTACACACTTGAATGCCTGCGCGTTGGCTGCAAGCTGCTGCACTTGATAAACACTGCAATTAAGTGTTGCGAAAGCTTATACGAGTATGGATATAAATATAACTAAGTATGAACATGCTTATGAATGGGACTCACAGTACCTGTCAGCTGTAGCTAGTCAAGCCCATCAACTGTTTGAAATACTCACAGCTCGTTGCCAACAACTTGCAACTATGCGGGCTTCTGTTTACGCACCTGTGCTCTCCTTGGAGGGGGCGCGAGGGGCGAGGGGCGAGGTGCGGGTCTGTGTTTGGCTTCGCTGCCTGCAGGAGTAACTGATTAGAGCGAACCGCTTGGCTGTCCTTGCATTGTTGCACAGTTCCATTCAATAGCAGCCTTCCCACTTCGCCCCCTTTCGTTGTGTGCAATAAAAATGCTTAGTTATTGATGCAAAACTTGCCTGCAGCAGCAGCAACAGTAGCCGTGAAGTGGCTTTGTTCACGACACCGACAGCGGTAGCAACAACAATATTATATACACAGCTGCCGCTCGGCATTGGCAGTACAGTTTTTCAGATGGTCGCTGCTTTTAGCCAAGTTTTTAGTTGGTAATGAGACCGCAGCGGCCGCAATGTTTGAGCAGCGAGTGCATAATAAATATGCAAACTTTGTGGCAACTGGCGGCAGCTGACGGCGCTAATCAATGCGCAAAATCAAAAGCTAACAAATGTTTAAAGGACCGCACTAACGGACATGCTGCCGCGTAGGAGGCCAACCACATCGAGGTGCCGCAGCCAGCCGGGCGCCAAGTGCCGGGTGCCCGCAGCAGCTATCACGTGGCTGCCACTTGACTTTAGCGTCCTTGTCACAATCACACTCTCGCATACACACACACGCACACATGTTGTCACACCCACAGAGCGGAGACTAGGACTCGTTTCTATTTCTATTTCTATTTCCATTTCTATTTCCATTTCCATTTCCAACTTGCACTTCATCGTCAACGGGCCATCAATGGCAACGTGTCGCATTACTCAACACGGCTACGTGACTTAAATGCCATGGCGGCATCGCCGACGCGGCCATACTAGGGGGTGCTGCCATTTTGCGGTAAGCCCCCTCCCCCGCCTTCCACTCCCCCCCGCACGTTCGGGGCAAGACATAAAACCCGCGCCACATTACGTAATGAATGGAATGGTCCAACACTTGCCGTTCAAGCAGCTCAACTTGGTTATGCAAACAGTAAAAAAAAAAAAAATAGAAAAGGAAAGGGAAAAGATAACTGTGTGTGTGTGTGTGGGTGAGTTTGAAACCACATCGGGATGGGCACGTGACAAAGAAACCTAAAATAAAACTATACCAATAGAAAGGCTATTGACATTATATAAAGCTTAAGAATATATTTGAAATGCTTATGAGCATTTATTGATTTTACAGTTTGATTTTAGCCAAGTTTCTATATTAAGTAGTTGATGTTGTTATAAACTTTCTTTTTAACTAATATTTATTGAACTATGCAAACAAAAAAAAAAAAAAACTTAGCTTAGTCAATAGACTATTTACTACAATATTTATAAGTCTTCGAATCCAACTCATTCAAAGCTCAGAGGCTTCATTTAAGTTTATTAAAATATAAAAATAGAATAATTAAATCCCATACAAAGAAAAAAAATATATAATAAATAAATACCAATAAATGCCAAATTAAAACTGTAAGATTGTTAACTATACATAAACAACTTCGAAATGGCAGCCAAAAGAATTTCAATTCGAATAAAAGCTGTCATTTGCTGCACTCTTCACACTTAATTTTCACGCACGAGCTGCTCACGCGGCCATCGCTAGTTGGGGACACGCACGCACTTTGCGTCGTGGAAGTTTTGCACTTTTCATTGCATACTTTTCAGCTGGGCGCTCGCAGCTGTTGCTCGCCAAGTTGGCCAAGTTAGCCGCGTTGGCCGAGTGTCCGGCCGTGTGCACTATAACTAATCCTATTTACCGGATGTTGTCTTATCACGCGCGCGTCATTTGACCCGCACACACACACATACACATACAGCGATTGGTAGTTGGGTGAATATCTCACGTCTCTGGCTGAATGGCATTAGGTTCAGTTGACCATGTGCGACTTGTCAACATCTTGTGGCCAGCAGCGACACGTAACGGTAAACGCTGTGGCAGCCCTTGCCAGCGGAGTGGTGCGAGTGGTGCGAGCGGTCCACAATTTGCATTGGCCGCTGTCAAACGCAGCGCGTCGGCTGCCAATTTATGAAAGCGAACCTTGACCCTTGAACCGCCGGCGTCGCGTCGTTTGTTATGCAATAATTTATACATTTTTTAAGCACAATAAAAATTGAATTAAATATAAATCAAAACATGCGCGCACCAAACAATGACAGCCAAAAAGGACTTAAAATGCAAATAAGGCCAACACAAAAATCGGGGCCAAAAAGTTGCATACACTAAATACTTGTAGGAGCAGGGGAGTCCCCAAGTGGGGGGAGGGGTGTTGGGGCCATTAACAGGGGCAAGTTTTTAACTTGTGCAACCGCAGAAATTGCCGCATGTTTGTACGGCGACAGTGGCAGGTCCTTGACCATGCCCCAACTCGATCCGCCCGCGCCACTCGAAATTGGCCACAAACCAAAAGTGCCAAAAACGTTTGCAACAAACAACAGCAACGACAACGGCAGCGTTTTTAAATTGTTGCCACTCGTTGAACAGACGCCCACGCCATGCCACGCCCCCACCCCAACACGTCCACTGGGTGCACCACTCGACACCATTCGAACGCCTCCAACGGCACCGCATGGTTGTCTTTTTATTAAACTCGCCGACGGGCAACAAAAAAAGCACAGCACGCTGCTTTTTTTTTTAATTTTATTTGTTCTATTTTTTGCTTTAACTATTATTTTGCCATTCTTTATTTGGCGCCAATTACGCGATGTTCTGCGAAACGAAGTCGTCCAAAAATCTATTGCTTATCTGAAACTTAGTTATTAATCAAGTTAATCAGTTATGTTTTAAGCAATAGTTTTCTTCTTTAGCATAATTAATAAAACAAAGATTCGAACCCAAAATAGATTCATCAAAGGTTTGAAAAAATAAAAAATAGGAAATATATTTTAAAGATAATTGCTTTGTGATTTTGGACAAAATAGTTTTCTTCTTTTGTATAACAAATAAAACAAAGATTCGAACCCAAACTAGATTCATCAAAGGTTCGAACCTTGAACTGGAAGTGTTTTTGATCAAAATGTAAGGAATATATTTTCAAGTTAAGTGCTTTGTATTTTGGACAAAACATTTACTAACTTACTAATTAATTATTATAATTTATTTATTATTATTATTAAATATTAAACATAAAATATTATATATTTGTTGCCTCAATTTTATTTTGAGCGATTTTATTGGCGATTTGCAAAAGCTGTGTTTGCGGCTCTCTTGAAGTGCAAATGCGTTTCAATGAGCAGCAGCAGCAGCAGCCGCATCAGCATCAGCATCAGCATCAGCATCAGCATGAGCAGCAGCAGCAGCATCAGCCGTCGTCGTGCATCCTGTGCACTGCGGCCTCTGTCCCAGTGTCCTGTGTGTGGCCCGTGTCCATGGCCCGGTCTTTGTATAAAAGTCATATCCATTGCGTGTTTTTGTCGCGTTTTTTCGAGCGTGCTGTAATTTTTTTATGCGCTGATTCTCGCACTCTCGCCCCGCAGTCTGTGCGGCTAGACGCATAAATATTCTGATTTGGCAAAAATTATATGCCCGTACGTGCTGCAGCCCTGGCAGTCTGGCAGTTGTCGCCCCAGCCCCCCAACCCCTTTCAGCCTAGCCCAATGTTGCGCCTTTGTCTCAATCGTGCAACCAACAGCCGCCAGTTTCCCATTCCCAATTCCCCTTCCCTTTCCCCTTTCCATTCCCTTCTGTTCTGTTCTGTTCTGTCTGTCCGGCTCGATAATTTTTCGCAGCCAAGCGTCGCTATCGAACCCGTTGGACAATGTTGCCTTCGTTGCCGGCCTCCTTGGTTGGTTGTGGCCCTGCGTGTTGGCCAAATGGTAGCCGCGGCCCGTAGCGCTGCTTTATGACAGCGCATAACTTACAAATGGGCCAAAAGCCTGTTGCATAAATTTAAAACTCGCGCGCGCTCGACGCGAACGAACAGCACGAGCAGGACGAACAGGACGAACAGGACGAGCAGGACGCTTAAAGCCGCAGCTTAAGTTCGCGTTGGGATTCATTTGCATGTTGCTTGTGTCCTGCCGCTGGTCGATGTCCTCGGCGTAGGCGTCGCTGTCGCCGTTGCCGTTGCCGTCTTATCGCTGCCCTCATTGCTGCTGTCGGGCTGCCGTCTTTTCCTTTAGTTTTTTATTTTTTTTTTGTTATTTGTTTTTGTCGGCCCGGGGACGCTTTTATCTTGTGAAAGGCCCAAACGACTTTTAAGTTGTTGCCGCCGCTTTACCATGGACGCAAACTGGATTTATAGCGATTAAAAATCGCCCGCCTCTCACCTGCCCAACTGGCCAACTGGCCAACTGTCCAATTGGCCAACTGCTTAATTTATGTGCAATGCCCATCGGCAAATTGATTCGCATATTTATTCGCTCTTATTTTTAATTCGATCAATTTACAGCTCAACCTTATGAGCATCAATTATATACAATAAGTCCGTTTGGCATAGGGGTGTTCCTCTAAATGCATATTCTATGTACGGTAAGCTTTTGAGGTCAACTTAAATGGAAAGCTTTATGCACTCCAAACCGGATAATTATAGTTTGTAAACACATTGCAATCATAGTTTTGAATGCAACTTTTAGTTTGATTAACATTTATGGCTACGCCAAATGAATTTTAACTTGCATCAAAGTTCGCATCGCAAATCGAAAGCGAAAAAAACATTTAAAGTATGCAATTAAAATTGTTTATAATTTAGCCAGGTTTCCCGTGCAGGGCCCATGGTGTATCCTGGCATTTGACTGGCCGCATGCTGTTGCTTTTGTTGCTGCTGCTTTTGCATTATTAATAATTTTTTAGAGCTCGAAACTTTTGCCAAAGATTTTCTATTTCGTTTGGCGAGCCCTTTCCGTGATTTATTTTGCCCGATGATTTATATATACAAGCACACAAACACACACAAACACACATATATATATATATGTATATATATATATTGCTTAAGATGCTCCACTTGATAGGCGACGCCTTTCATCCTGCCTCAACTCGGGAGATCGCCTTGGCTAGAACGCACACATATATATATATATATATATACATATATACATACATATACATATTTGCTTTTTTTTTAATAACTTGCCACACAATCGACACAAATGTTGCACCATCGTTCAGTTTGTTGTTATCCCTGGCATCTTAATCCTTGTGCACTGTCCCTTTGTGTGTCAGCCTTTAAGTGTGTGTCTTTTTAAGTGGGTTAAATAACCTTTTTGCACACACACACACACACACAGTTACAATACCCTAGCCCCAATCTTTAGCCCCCTCGAATCGCTGTCTTTGTCGCGCTTATCAACAGCATAATTTGTCTTGGCGTGTGGCGCAGTTCGATCCCCTACCCCTCCCCTTCCCACCCTCTCCTTCCCCCCGTCTGTCTGCCTTGGGCATCCCTTGGGTAACTTGGTGTTGTTATTGGTTTTCTCACGCAAACATTGGCTGCAGCCCAGATTCTTGTGACTCCGCAAATTGGCGGCTTGCTGCAAACTGCAACTGGAACGTGTGGCAACTGGAATGACAGCAGCTGCTGCTTGTGCTGCTGCTGCTGCTGCTTTTCCCTTTACTTGGGCTTGTTTGTTTTGTTTTCCTTTGGCTGACTTCTGACGGCTTCATGGGAACCACGAGTGCAAACAAATTGATCCACTTGTCGCAGGCGAAAGTCAGCAGACACTAGAATGCAACTAAGTAGGCTAATCCTGCTGCAGCTCAGAAATAAATCTACGAAAGGGGTTGTTAAGGTATCGACATACCCTGTGGCTAGTCAATTTTTTATATATGTACATATTTGCATACTTATTATAACTTTTACTTTAATCAATTTCGCCTACTGTGTACTTAAGCTCCGCTTAACCCAATCGGCAAATTGAAGTGCCAACATCCTGTGACCTTTGACCTTAAGCGTTATGATACTTAATTATATATATTAAATACTTAAAGCCAAGTCCACGCTATGCCAGCCACAAAACCTAAGTTTGTTGCTCATTAGGAAAATAATTATCCTTGGTCAAACAGTCTGTCTCCTTCTCTCTGTCCGTCTGTCTATCTCGCTCTCGCACATTAGTCAAGCTGCCTGGCTGCGCATTAAGATAATTGGCATTGTTATAGCCATCGATTCGAGTGTGAGTCTGCATTATCCTTGAACCAGCTTGATGCCAGCCTGCCTTGACACTGCAATTGTTGTCCCACCCCAACCCCCTCCCCTCCCCACCATTCTGTTTTTCCGACTCTTTGCTTGTGCTGTTTATAAGCTTATAGTGTTGCTGTTGTTGTTATTGTTGTTATTGTTGGTCTCCTGTTTGTTTGTTTGCCGCGTGACGTCACCGAGGCAGCGATATTCATCTACACGTAGTAGCTAAAACATTCACAAACACACACACACACCCGTACACACCCGCACACACACACACCCGCACACCTTGTAATTTCCTTTCAAGTTGGCGTTGCTGCCAATTTGGCTGATTGCTTAATCGCATCACGATGCTGCGTCGACGCCGCTGTCGACGTCGCTGCCGGCGTTGTGTTGTATGCGAGACGCGTTGCGGAATCAGCTCACTGCCATATTACAACAATAGCAGCAGCAGCAACAGCAACAACAACAACAACAACAACAACAACAACAATGCCAATCTATCTAAGACCGCCCAACACTTTTGCCCCGCCTCCTTCAGCGCGTGCACAAAAGATGTCGCGTATAATTTAATGACTTTGTATGCCTTGAATTTTAATGACAACAACAACACAACACGCAGCAGCAGCAGCAGCAGCAGCAGCAGCAGCAGCGACAGTAGTAGCAGCAGTAGGTTCAATTCAGCTCCTGCCACTTTCCCTTGCCACGCTTTGCTGTTGTTAAGGATAATGGATCAAGTGGAGGCGGCAGCAGCAAACAAGCGACACCACAAATTGCAGCAGCAAGCAAAGCCGCAGCAACAGCAGCACCAGCAGCAGCCAGAGCAACAACAACAACAACAACTACAACAAATGGCAACAGACATTGGCATGCATGACAGTCGCCTATGTAGACAACGGGATTTGTTTGTTTGCAGCAACGATCAAGTTCTCCTAAAAGACAACCCCCCCCCCCCCCCTCAAGCCCTTTGCTAGGGGGAATCCCCATTCTTAGCCCTGACCAGTGGGCGACCGAGCACTTACTTACTTTAGCAGCAAAGATTTATGGGTTTATTTGTTTATTGTCGAGCCAACGCCGCCGCAACGCAGCTTCCTCCCCCTTCCCCTGCTCCTTCTTTTCCCTCAAGCCTTTTACTGCCCTCGGACCGTTGCCAGGGTTACATTTGATGCACAGTTCGCAGGCTGCGACAGGATGCAGCCGATGCCCAGCCAATGGCCATGTTCAGATACAGTTAAGACAATCCTATTGAACAGCTCTAAAAGCGCTTTTCATCTAACTTCATATTATGTTCACTCAGGCACAGTTAATTAGCTCACTGAGTTAATTGTTTTGTAGAGCATTTGACGAGTCGGCTAGGCCGCTGCTCAATCACATTCGCACGTATTTGTTTTTCATTAGATTATTTTTTTTTTTGAATTGTTTTTGCTTGCTTTGACTTTTAGCTTGGCACTTGCTTCCTGTTTATTGACTTGTCTCTCAATTAAGTTGGAAACTCAAAGTCCACACTAACCATAACCATGCCCACCTCCACGCCCACATTCAGAGTTGACTCCAGCGCTTCCTTTACCCCCTTCAGTGTCGCAGCCACAGCCACAGTATCCTGAACATCCTCAGGCAACGACCACTAACAAGCGGACGCAGAGCTGTCGCCTGGCATTGCGTGTCCTGTTTGTGCCCCCCCAGCCCCCTCTCCCCTTCCCCGGCCACGTTGACTCCCCGTCGCTGGTGTCCCTTTTTTCTCATCTCTACTTTTGTTTGTGTGTGTGTGTGTGTGTGTTTGTTTTTTTTTCTCTTTTATTTTCGTCTGCTGCTTGTTGTTGCTTCTTAGCTTTCTTTCTGGGTTTCCAATCTCAATTAATTTGCTCTTTCTCCAACTTTTTGTGCCACTTTCTTCTTCTCCCACGCCGCGGGTGGTTTTGTCCCCCCCTCCCCCCCCCCCCCCCCCCCCCTCTACCCCTGCCGTTGTCTTTGGCCCTTGTTGGTTTTTTCTTTATGTCCGAACAACTTATTTTTTATTGTAATGCCATCTTATCGCCGCCCAGCTCTACAACTGGGTGATGTATGTGCCCAGGCATTCACTCTCTCTCTCTCTCGCTCTCTCTCTCTCTCTCTCTCTCTCTCCCTTTGTCTCTGTCTTGGCTGGCTTGGCTGGCTTGGCTGGCTTGGCTGGCTTGGCTCTGGTTTTTTTTTTTTAGCCGTTCGCATGGTTTATGTATTTTAATTTATGCTCTCCGTTTTTGCGCGTGCTTTTTTTATGCCTTTCTTAGCCTTTCTGACGTTGATTTCTATCTATTGAGATTGAGCCAGCAACATTCTGCTTAAGCAGAACAACAACAATAACAACAACAACAACAACAACGATGCCAAAAGAAAATGTCGTTTTTATGGCGCTTAATTAACTTGGCCGCCATTTTCTAATTGCTTTTCGTGTTTGAGCAGCGTCCTTTTGTCAACTTGATTGTGTTTTGTTTATTTGTGGTGCACAAACAAGGCAAATAAATAAACAACAATAAAAAAATACTAAACATAAATATATTTATATATGCATATACATACATATTTTTATGGGTATTTAGTATATATAAAATATATATATTTTCTGTTGGTAATTTTTCGCATAAATGAAATTTTCAATGCTGGAGATTATTAGTTAATTAAAGCGCTTAGCGAGATGCTAATGATCAGACCCAGCCAGCAAAGCCTCCAAAGGCTCCTGCACCACCCAACCATCTAACCACCCAACCACCCAACCACGAGGCAAATGCTTCTTTATTTTTCTTAATTCTTAATTTGTCTACACTTGCAGGGGGGCTTAATGATTTAGTCAGGACTTTTGCAACGCATAAGAAAATTTCTTTGTAGATATTTAATTGAGCTGTTTTTGTTAGGGTATTCAATTGTCGGCAGTCTGCAAAGATAACGGTTTGTTTTAAAGCATTTTGCTGCCCTTTACTTTTCACTGACTTTGAAATGCGCAGATTTATTGCGACAATTTGTTTAATGACAGGCATTTATTTTGATGGCGCCCCAGAGAGGGCGGCAAAGTGGAGGGAGGGGGGAGCGGGGGCGTAAAGGGTTCCTTCTTAGCCGTCTAATGGCCTGGGTGTAGTCGTAAGCCTGCCGCAGCCACATTCGCTGCCTGCCTTCCTGCCTGCCTGCTCTCGGTTGTCGCTGACAATTTAATTATTTTACGCTTACATCTTTCTTATGTGCCCTTCACACACACACACTCACTCACACACACACAGGCACACACATTGGCACACGTGGGCGGCGCTAAATAAGCTAAATGACTTCTTGGCAGCTTCTTCCGCACGTTGCGCCCCAACGCCGCACGTTGGGCGCCAGCAATTTGGCCTGCTTAAATGGCGCCGAATTTTAACAGATCTATTTAAATTCCTGCGTACTTTTTGAATTGCGCAAACTTTTCGCGTCCGACACTTAAGCTGAAGATTGTTTACTTTTTTTATTCTTATTTTTTTTTTTAACTTGCTTTGCGTATTTTTTAATTGGGCTTGTTTTTATTTGCGGCAAATGCTTGGAATGCGATTTGTTGGGTGTTCTTCTGGTGCCTGGTGCATGGCGTCTAACTTCAACGTGGGAAGCGCATTGAGCTGCTTATTTGTAAACGATCAATCATGCAGCGCAAATGCGGCTGCTAGGCGCAACCCACCCCCCCTTTCCCCTCCGCCCCCGCCCCCGGCCAGCTTACAGCAAGTTTGTGCAACCTTACAGCGACAATTTATGCAGTGCTCAGTGGCCCTCAAAGAGGGGTTAGGTGGGTGTTTAGAGGACCGACATATATGGCGCATATAATGATATTTTTTACAACGCCAACTGAATATAATAACGAGCAGCAGGACAACGACAAGGATGAGCACGCGGCTCGAGCTGAGGACAAGTTCCTGCGGGGCAGGCCATATTGCAGACGACAACAGCGACAACGACAACAACAACAACAACAACAACGACGAGGACAACGATAGTTGTGGCACATATGAAGACAAGGGTCTGTCAAATACAAGTTTCTGGCGGGGCTCAATCCCCATCCAACACCACCAATGTGTATGTGTGTGTGTGTGTGTGTGGGGACAAGTGCAAAAAAGCGATTGTCGAGCAGAGAAAAACTCAACGTGCAGGCAAGAAAAATTGAAGATGTTTTTAAAGGCAACACACACACACACACACATACATACAACCAAATGCCATATCGCCTTGCCTCCTGCTGCTCTGCATGTGAGTCTGTGTGTGTGTGTGTGGATGTGTGGGTGAATGTGTATACAATATAAGCAGCAGCGTTACACACTTTCCTCAAATTGACAGTACACAAAACTGTCAAAAGCAGCGCCAGCAACAACAACAACAACAACAAAGTATGTGAAATATATGCGAACGTTTTGTGGGTGGAGCATTTAGAGTATATTCTGTATACCCTGTTCGCATGGAAGTGACCAAATGGACGTATTGGCTAAAGAGTGCAAATTGCGATCATTGATTGATTGATTGATTGATAAATGGTTGAGACTGATTTAATTGTGGACTGACTGACTAGTAAAATGACCAACAGATTGAGTGATTGACGAACTTGTTGACTGATTCACAATATTAAGTGATTTATTGATTGATTGATTTTCATTCATCTTATGATCAATCATGAATCATGTATTTGATTGATCTAATAGATGGCCAAGTTTAATGCTCTGGGTACAGGGTATTCCTTAGTCAGGCATAGCTGGCAGTTGCCGCCTAATTGGGGCTTTACCGGTGCGTATGCTGTATATAATCTTAGAGTGCTACTCACCTGGCTACAGGGTAACTTCTTTTTGAAAGCTTCTTGGCACACACCCTGTTGCTTTCGCCTGTTTCCCTTTAATTTTTTCTCTTTTAAGCTCTTTTCTTTTGCTTTGTTGCCTGAAGAGCAGACGAACAAATACGCTACAGATCAGAGATCAAGATAGTAGAAAGCTTAAGTGGACTCTCTTTGGCTCCTTTTGTTGTTGTTCCCTTTCTCTCTCGCTCTCTCTTTATCTCTAGCATTTACTATCGCACTTGTTGGAAAGGGAAAATTTGAAAAAACTAAAAGAAAAAAATTAACTTACAAACACACCCAATAAACTGCAAGCAAAAGCTGAGAAAGAGAGAGACAGAGAGAGAGAGAGAGAGAGAGAGAGCGAGAGCGAGAGGGCAAAGCAAAGACTCTTATGCTAAGAGTCGCCTTTTCTGTTCATCTCTCTGAGTTTTTCTTTATATATTTTTCTTCGCCAGCAAATGCGAAAACAAACGACGAAATACGCAAAAAGGTATGCGGCACAAATAGCGCTGAGTCTTCAAGTATGTGTGTGGGTGTGTGGGTGTGTGTGTGTGCAGTTGAGTGTTTACATATATTATAACGTTGGCTGGCTGCTACTGCGTTTTAGAACGCCACATTAACTACACAACATTGCACAGCAAGGGCGACATTGAAATGAAGGGGAAGCCTCCCCCATGCCCCATTCCAGAGTCTCGAGTCCTGTCAAGCAGCTTGGCCAGTCAGACTGCAGCACAAGGGTCGCTTTAATAACAGCAACAGCAACAATAACAACAACAACAAAAACAACAACAACACAAGACAGCGCAAAATAGAGAGAAAGCCCGGCTAGAAGAAACTCGCTGGCTTGCCACAAAAATGGTCGTCATCATCGTCAACGACAACGACAACGTAGCATAAATAAGCCTCGTTGGCTCACCGACCCCGCCAATACTCTAACTTCCAAGCAGACAAAGGGGAGTTCTAATAGTGATTTCCATATACATACATTCGAAGACCCAATGGACTCTGCTTTGAGCCTAGTGCAGGGTATTTTGCTGCCTGCAACAGCTGACGTCTTGTTATGCAAATGAAATTTAATCTTTTTCGCTTGTGCTATTTTTCTGTTAATGCACATTTATATTGTTATTTCGATAGGTACACTCAAAGAAATGCACAAGGCATTTTTGGTTTTTCACAAAATTAATATTCTGTGTTGTCTGTATTAAACTTTAATTAAAAACGCAGAGTTCAAGCTCCACAAAGTATTTATATTTGTGTTTTCGTTTTTTTTTTTCCAGCAGTTATTAGTTTTCTCTTTTTCATTTTCTATTCACTACAATCAGCTGGGGGCTTATTTTTTCCTTTTAAGCTGTGCAACAATCAAATTTCATTTAGCAATCGAAAGCTTTGCGAACGGTGCTTAAAGCCGATTGGGCGAGAATCTAATTTAAGTGGCCCTTCTTCTGCTTCTTCTTCTTCTTCTAGCTAATATGGGGCTCGTTGAAGTATAAACATTTGCAGATGGTCACGCGCCATAATTAACAATATGTTAAACAGATTTCGCCAAGTACTTAAAAAGCGTTTTAGCAGGACGTGCTGGGTCAGTTAGCCAATGGACTTGGCTGGCCAGCGACGTTTCTTGGCCCCAGGTCCGTCAAAAGTAGCAGGCAAAATGCTATTTGCGTTATATCCGCTGTGGTTCGGTTCCGTTATTGTCTGGCCCTTTCAATGTCGCTCTTTGTGTCTGTGTGTGTGTGTGTGAATGTGTAAGGGTGTGTGTGTGCCAGGATGTGGCGCATTTTTATGCCGGCATTTAGCAATTTTGTATGTTTCGCTTGGGCTTCTGACCGCTGGTCTCCCGTCTCTGGCTGCAGTCATTGTCCTTTCGCTTTTCTTTGCCCGCCGACTGGTATGAAAATTTAAATTCTCATGTGCTCATATATATATTTTTTAGTTCCACAATCCCCCCTTCCCCTTGGATCCACAACTTGTTAGCGTAATGATCCGTTATGCATAGAGAGCTTAGACACCCTCTCCCCCCCCCCCCCCCCGCAGCACCATCCAGAAGTGGGCTAGAAATGGGGTGGCTGCTTTTAATTTCCGTTTGATTTCTGGCACACCCCATTCGGGCCAACTGTGTCGAGTGAGCAACTGGGCCAGGGGCGGGGGCGGGGGC
The DNA here is from genome assembly GCA_004143845.1 of Drosophila lacertosa. Taxonomy (NCBI): domain Eukaryota; kingdom Metazoa; phylum Arthropoda; class Insecta; order Diptera; family Drosophilidae; genus Drosophila; species Drosophila lacertosa. The sequence goes on along the minus strand of SCDZ01000218.1, from coordinate 224,431 downwards.
GGGGGTGGGGGTGGGGGTGGGGACGGGGGGTTCGAGAGGGGTTCGTTAATGAGAGCGACTTTTTGCCAAATTTAAAAGCAATTTTATCTAGTTTTTGTGTGCGAGAGAGTGTGTCTGTGTGTGTGTGTGTGTTTTGCTTGCACAACAACGGGAAATGCCAAAAACAAAGTTATGTCATAATTTCTATTAGACAAAAGTTTAAATGCAACTTTGTCCAGCAACAGCAGCAACAGCAGCTCGAAAATGTAAAATAAAATCAACGTATGGCAAATATTTTTGTTGGCCTAACAGACAAAAAGACACACACACATACGCACACGGACACACACACACACATTGGCAGCTTGTGTGTACTTTGATTTCTGTGTGGCGTGTTGCAGTTGCAGTTGCTGCCGGACAGTTGCTGTTTTGATTTATTAATTACAATTTATTATACCGGATGTCCTGCCACAGAAAGAATACAAGAAAGAAAGACCGAGTGCGAGTGCGAGAGCGAGAGAACGAGAGAGAGCGAGAGTTTGTTTCTATGTGCTTGTGTCTGGGCTGCAGCTGACAGTCGACAAGTTTGCGTGCCAGGCAAAGCATTTGATAGCCCAGCCGCAAAATAACAAACGATTAGAAGATGAGCTCATGAACAGCCCGAACAGGCAGCAGCAACATATTTATCAGGTGACAGTTGGCAGGTGGCAAGTAGCAAGTGGCAACTGGCAGGTGGCAGGCACATTTTCGTTATGCCACAGTTGTCAACTTGGCTTAAACATGTCCACAGCCGCAGTCACTATGTCTGCAATTGTCAATGCCTTGCATTTTTTAATCGCCTTAACTTGCAACATGCCGAACACGATACGCACGTGGCAACAACGTCCTTGTCCGCCTGGAGCATTCAGTTTTTCCATTTCTAATTGTACTTATGCGCTTAGTCTGCCTCATATGGCCATTAAGTGGCAGCTTAGAAGATTTCTATTGAGTATTATTTTAAGTGTGTCGACATTTTTTGTCTTCCTCTCATTTCCTTTTGGGTTGTTGGACTTTGGGCTTTTGAGTTCTCATTATCTATTCTTAAGCAAGCATTATTTGATTAAAGTTTCTGTCACAATAAATGATATATGAAAATTCTTTTAAATCAATGCATTTAAACAAGACATATTTACCGATTATTTTTCATCGGTTTCTTAGGTTCTTCAGGTTGTCTCCTACATAAATTTTCTCAAAGAGATTTTCAATGGGCGTTCAAAGACGTTCAAAAACGAATTAATGTCCAGGTGAATGCGGATTGAATTAATGCGATTGAATGCTATCGAGCAATTAAACTTGGAAACTTTGAGAATTAGGCTTAGGCGCTGAATACGAATCGAATCGAATCGCATCGAATCAAATTAGAAAGCGAAAGCTGCTTTCTGTGCCCAATTATATTCCTGTTTAATTTGCATTTAATACGCCCAAAGCTTTTGTTTTGACTCGGGCCAAGTGCACGTGAGGCGGGCCATGTTTAGTAATTAAGTCCTGGCCGAGTAGATGCGAACGTACTGCAAATTGACATAGCCCCGTTGCCAACTCAATTGGATGAGCTCAACACACACACACACACACACACACACACACACACACACACTCGTACACGCACGCAGACAGGCAGAACAATGCGGCCCGTGTAATGCAGGATTGCAGCTGATGAGCAAACGTTAAATAAAAACAGAGAGAAATTGTGAAAACAGACGCTGATTGCTTAAAGCCAAATGCAATTTGACACTCAATGGCCGCTCATTACAGCTAGTTGACTGGTGGCTCTCTGGCCGGTGCGAGGTGGTCCGGGGTGGTGCTGGATGGTTGCCCGGCGCGACCGGCAAATCTGATTAATAATTAGAAGCAAACAAAGCGGGCACTCGCCACGACACGGCACGTTCTGGCGCTGGGCGCGGTTTGCTTAAGCCGCGCGACCGTAAATTAAAAATGTCCCCCGGGCCGTTTATCTAGCAACGACAAGATGATCAATGCGCCCATTGTGCCCATCGTGCTGACGGCAAACTTTTTGACCAAAAGCCGCAGCCGGACATTTTTAAATAAACTCAGCGCCAGCCAGAGTTGTGGTACGTTGGCGGTTGGCTCTCGTGCTTAGCCTGGCCCATAAATCCTTGAGTTTATTAAAAGTCCAAGCAGCAGCAACGAAATGACTTCATACGTTTTGCTTAGGCGCACGTCGACGACGACGCCGCCCGGCCGGTCGGCTAAGCAAAGGCAGCCGGAAAGTGAAAATGAGGCTGGCCCCCGCTGCGGCGCGTCCTCGTTCGCGACGAGGACACAATCTGGGCTCAGGGCTTTGATAAGATTAAAAATGTGCGCTTCTTTGCTTTGTGCTCAAACGGCAAACAAATCAAATTCCATCGAGATGGCAGTCGACATTAAATACGCCGCAAATTCCTTTGCCTAATTTCTTTACTTGGCTCGCTTCTGCTGTGCACCACAAAATCGTAGCATACTTTTGTGCGCCGCTCGAACTGCAACGCAACACGCTGGCTCCGAGCTCGAACATGCTGCAACTGTGGACTGCGACTCCCAAACGGCAGTTGTCCAACTCGTTCACTCGTACACTCAAAGAAAAGCGCACTTCTAACTGCTAGATTTGAATTTGAATAAATTCATTTTGTTTCTTTTAGCCTTAACATATTATTACCCATTACTATTATTTCATAAAAAGAGATAACTTCTATACTTTACTTCTGTGTTCCCTATCAAAATAATCTCTCTATATTACCGTTGCTAGTTTTTGTTGTTTGCTTTAACATATTCCGCACAAATTTACAAATTTGCTGCTGCGGTAAGTGCTCCTTAAAATTTGATTAAGTATATAGGACTTAAGTCGTGGGCTGCTGCTTCGGCTGGCGGAGCTGTTAATAAATACTAAATATATTTTGGGCCACGTCAAATGGCAACATCAAAGCACGCACGTAAAATGTCTGCGCACTTTGAAGGCGGCGTCCTTAAGGATCAGCGTCATCATCGTGATTATCAATGGCTCTGTTGGGGGCTTTTGGCTTTGGCCGCTGGCGCGACTGCTCAATTAACAAAATGACGAAAGTTGCAGGATGGTGGAAGGGCAAGGGGGGGTGGGGTAGGGGTGGGGTAAGGAGGAGCAGACAATGGCAAAGCAAATGTCAAAAGTGTTTTCTAATTTGCGCAACACTCGCAGCGCAACGAAATGAGATGAGATGAGATGGGATGGGATGGGATGGGACGAGAAAAGAACAATGAGTTCGGCAACAAATAAAGCCAAATGTATTTAACAAAGTGCCAAAAAAACGCGACGGTCCCTAGGAAAGTTGCAGCCGAGGGCGCCCAGTGTCAGTGCCAAAAGCGGATCTCTACAAAAATGTTTAATTTATCAAATGTCAACGCCTAAAAGACGGCAACATTTGTCGTCGTCAATGACAATGTTGATGACTCCTGCGACGGCGACGGCGACGGCGACGTCGACGTCTAAAACCGACGCCTGCGTTGACATTGTTAATACATCGCCTACATGGCCGCCATTCCTCCAAGTCCCGCACCGCCCCCACCAACCGAGCCACGTTGCTTTCTAGTCTTTTTTTGGTCCACCCCAATAAGCGAACATTTTGTCCGGCATTCGCCCGCGGCAATGTTTTTGAAAAATGAGCGTGAATTTCCCCATACGATATTATTTATTGTCACCATCTTCGTCTTCAGTTCCATCCTGCTCCCTCCTCCTTGTGCCCGCCAGTTGAGTCAGAGTCGTGCATTTGTATAATGAATTCGACAAGTGAATTGTATCAGCAGCTGTTTTCTATAATTGAAGATGACTAAGAGACAGCTATAAAGCGACAAGCGAAATGTCCTCGACTAATCGCTGAATGGGCACTTGGTCTGATCGAAACATTTGAATATACATACATACTAATATATTTACGAAGACTTATTAAGTTCAGTGTCACATTTAATAAATTAAGTTTGCCAAGCAATGACTTTTCTATTATCCTGTTTAAAGTGATTTTCTTTTATTCGATATTGATTAAGGCATCCGAAATATCCTCTTTCATCAACTCTGTCAATTAAATACATTCAACACAAATTTTTAAATATAACTATTATAATCGATTCACACTTCTCAAGTAGTTCATTTCAAGTGGTTGCTGCCTGGTCGCAGCTGCTGCGACTGCTGCTTGAGTAGCAGTAAAAAAATATGGCCGAATGCAAGATAGCGTAAGGCATAAAATAAAATGTATCTGCAAATATCTTTGGCCCATCTTAATATTTATTTGTGGTCCTTCCCTTGCCGCCATCTTGCATACTGTCCGCTTGTTTTGTTTTAAGAGCGCACGTAAAATTGACCACAAATGAAGCGAGCACATTCCTGGTTCTGGGCGGGGACTCCCCTTTTGTCCACCTTTTTGCCCTTTCAAGTCGGCGTCGTCTTTGAGGCGTCGCCGTTCGTCGCAGGCTGCGCAACTTTCATTCAATGTCCGTTCAATTACACGCACGATTTCCGCTTCCTGCGGCGGCGACACAAGAAATAATAAAAACCGGTAGAACAAAAACAGAAACAAAAACAAAAACCAAAAAGAAAGTATAAACGAAAAAAACAAAAATACACAAGCAAAGCAACATACAGGACCAAAAAAAAAGAAAACAGAAAAAGAAAGAGAAAGAGAAAAAAAAATGCTTGATACTTTCGTGTGCGTTTATTTGACAAATATAAAACACATTTTCACCCCGGCAGCACAGATGCCGCCGGACTCCAGATCCGGATCCCGATCCAGACGACCGAGCATTAATAAAAATAATATTTTTGCTGCCGCACAAAAAAAAAAAAACTGAATGAAATGAAATGAAGAAGGCGACGTCCCTCAAAGTGTTGTGTGTGTTGGTGTGTGTGTGTGTGTGTTTGCTGTAAAGTGGCAAAAACTCAGCGGGCGTTGCTGCGAAAATTGTTGAGTTCAGCAGGAAGCGCTGCGCGTTCCGTGATGTCCTGCGCTGTCCTTGCACTTGCCGCCGTCGCCGTCGCCGTCGCAGTTGTTGGTCGTCAAGCTTGGGCCAAGTTTTGTTGCCACTTTGCAAATATTTGCTTGTCGTTTGGCTGCGCGCAAAACACTTTTATAACACGACCGGTCAGCACCCGCCCAGCCCCAGTCCCAACCCCAGCCACGCCCCCTTCCAATTCCTTTCCTTTTTTTCTGTTTCTTTTTTTTCCTTTTTATTTTTTTGCTCTCACTCGGCATCGACATCTTTTTCGCATGTGTCAAAAACTTTGCAAACTTCATTACGGTTATTTGCGACGCGCGCAACGAACGCACTGCAAATGCCGCAGACGGACCCACGCTGTGTTCTTGCCACACCCACACACCCAAACACACACGCACACGCACACACACACACACACACACTGGCAATGCAAATGCAGCGCAAATTAGCAAACTGCTTACCAAGTCCAAGTTATTACCGTTAATTTTGTTTGCGTCAAAGTTTTGCTTTGGTTTCGCTACCCTTTCATCTCCAGCTGTCCAGCTGGGGTATATTGAGTGCCCAGATATGTATGTTTGATTGTTTGATTGCAAATTTCTTTATGCTTTACAGGGTATTTGATAGTAGCGCACGCTGCTCGGCCGCGGTGTCTATTTTTATTTGAGTGACTGTTCGATTGGCGAGCAATTCACGCCGTGCTTGCGCAGAGGCGGCGCCTGTGGGCGTGGCCCATCGTCTGCCCATCTGCGGAATTACTTTTAGTTCTAGTTGTGATTCTGTCTTCGTTTTTTTTTTTCTTTCCATTTTTCCGCATGCCGCCCACCAAAATGATAAATTATTTTGTTTACTCGGCGTGCGGCAACTATTTTCGTATCCGCAGCCGCATTGATGAGCCATCGATTTCACAGGGGCGTGGCGGGGGCGTGGCAAAGATGAAGTTGCCGTTTTTTTTAAAAAAAAATGGCCAATGGCAAAAAATTTGGCGTTGCCAATAATCGATCCATTTTAGCTGGAATCTGCTTTATGCAAAATGTTGCTAATGCTTTTCTTGCCTTGGTCTTCAGATAGATAGATGGACTTCACTGATTTATATATATGATTATTGATCAACTCTTTTGCACAGAAATAGAATTCCTTAAAATATCCTTATTCTAGATAAACTAAACCGTTTCCTTTGCTCTTGTCTTCATTTCGCCAAAACCATTTGTTGGTCCTGTGTGTTTTTGCCCATTGCTGGCAAATTATTCTACTAAGCTGATTAGCAGGCAAACCTTAAGTGAATTACACACTTTGCGGCTTTTTCGCATATAAAGTTTGTCTGTATTCTATTTTTTTTATTTTTTTTTTGTGCCTTCTGTTCTTCAACACCTACTGAGCGAAGGACGAAGAATGCAGCTTGCGGAAGGCATGGGAAATGCCAGTGTGAAAATCCTTTCACAGTGCGAGCTGATTTTTCAACTTTTAATGATGCTTTCTTGCCAAAAAGTAATAGCTGCCACAGATGAGTCCAGTTCCATAAGCTGAGGCAGAGCTGATGAGTGCCCCATTTTCCGGTCGAAAAGAAAATGAAGAAGTAGAAAAGAGCAGCGAATAGTTTTTATGCGTTTTTCAAGAAGCTTTTAACGTTTTAATGGACACTCGCTAACGGCGTGGATTGGGCAAGGGAATATGAAATGGAATTGGAATTGGAACTGGAACCAGCTACATCTACGACAACGACTACGGCCCACATCCTCCCCCTCAACGTACACACTTACAGTGTGCCCAGTTTTACGAGCGAAAAGTGCTGACTGTTGTCCATTTAGTTGCTCCAAAATTGTTGACATGAAACTGTCGCCATTGTCGTTTGCCCAGTTTGGGTCGCCCGCCCCCTCACTGCGATTTCCATTTCCATCTCCAGCTACTCCGTCTATGTCTCCAGTTGCTGCTACTCGAGGCTAACAGTGGCCGTATGTTTGTGGTAAATGCTAACAGTTTTTGTGTAATTGTCAACAAGCAAAAGCAGCAGCAGCAGCAGCAGCAGCAGCAGCAGTAGCAGCGGCGGCAGAAGCAGCGGCAACAACACGACAATGAGAAATAACGTAAACAAGTAAATGAGCATGAGAAAATTTGCGCAAATGTCAGCACTTTTACTAAGCACCCAGCGCAACCGACCACAAGAACGCACAACGAGATGGTAACAAAACCAAGCCCAGAGAAAAGATTATATTATGGCGCCCAACAAGCCCCACCCCCACCCATATCCAATCTTGTGTCTGTATCTGTGTGTCGCTGCCCACTTTCATTTATTGAGTTAACTAAACAGCAACAAGCAGCAAAGGACTCAAAACTGGCAACTGGCCACTGTGCGTAACGTTATTTCCGCACAAGGATTAAGCACGGCAACAGCTGCTGTGGATGCTGCCGTGCTTGGCCATCGCTTGGATTAACGTTTTGCTGAAGCGGCAGTGGCCAAAGCCACTGGCAATGGCAACAGCAACGGCAACGGCAACGGCTAAAGCGGCCACAATAAAACTGCAAAAGGTGCGGCGACTCATCAAAGCTGATGTTGTCCTTTTTGTTGTTGTTGTTGTTTGTCTGTGTTGTTGTTGTATTGTTGCTCCTGTTCTGTCTGGTTTTCACCTGCCCCCTTTAGATTTTTCATCTTAGATAAAACCAAATTATAAGTCCAGCAGCAACGCAATCGCTGACTGCACAGCTTAATGCTTTGTTGTTGTTGTTGTTTTTGTTGTTTTTGTTGCTGTGCTTTTTTTTTGGCATTTTTCAGCTTGTTTTTTTGTTTGTATATTTTTTAATGCAGTTGTTGTTGTTGTTCGCATAGCTCAAAAGCTGCTTACAGTTTGACATGCGCTGCGGCACTGGCGCAGTCAAAGTGATTGTCAAGGCAACCAGCACACACGCACACACACGCACACCCTTGCAAACATTGTCTACTTAGTTAAGTTGTTATTTTTATTACGTATCCCTTTGTGCAGCAAAGGGGGCGGAGGTGGGCGTGGTGACTGTTGGCTGTTGTCATTATGACAGCATAAGTTCAGAGATAGATGCTAAAAGGTAGGTGGTGTGGTTTAGGACGGGGGAAGGTGATGGGGGGGGGGGGGGGAATATTCGAAACGCTTAGCAATAACAATAGGCAACAACAACAATGGCTAAGCAGAAGAGCCAAAAGTAAATGGACGTGAGAGAAAAAAAAGCTACCCTGCATAAATATACTAGCTATATATTAACAAATAAAATACTTATTGACCGATTGACCGATTGAGTTTGAGCTACTCAAATCAATTCAAAAATCAATTCATTTTATAGTTGAAATAAAAACAAAATATGCAGTACTCAACTATATTTTAAAATGCTGAGATGCCTTCAGCTGTTAGTTTGAAAAAGCTGTTTTTATTCATAGCTGTAGATTGTCCTGGCCATTATTACCCTAAGTGGGTAAATGGGCAGGTAGCAAGAGCAACAGCAGCCAAAGCAATGCCAATGCTGCTGCAGGGCATCAACAGCAGCAGCATCAACAACACCAGCAGCAGCAGCAGCAGCAGCAGGAAAGCAACATTGGCAACAAACAGGGACAAGAATACAGTTGCTTACTTGATATCATCGAAATTGCTTGGCAGAGCAGTAGATGGCAGATAGGGCGAGGGTGGGCAGGGCCTGAGAGTAATGGCCATGGAAAGGTGGCCATAACATTTGGCCAGAGCTCAGTGGAAAAGATCGGAGTGTGAACGATAGCCAAGCGGACAGATTTGAGCACTTTTGAATGCACTCACTGTGTGAATGGAGACAATATGAAAAATCTGATCTCTTAAATCAGCTTGCAGCTTTAAGTTCCTCTTGTGATCATATCCTTTAAATCAGAGCAGCTCCAACTTGTTCAACTATACATATATATGCACACAACAGGCAGCTGGCAGTTGAAGTATATACTTATAATTCTGGTTAGCATTAACAGTCGAGTCGATTTAGCTAAAGCAAGTCCTTTTTGAAGACCTGGTTGAGAGAGAGCTTCTGTGTGCATATAGATTAATAATATGTGTCTGGATGCAACAAGGGCCTCTCATCGTTTGTGTTGTCATTGTTTTGCCACGTCTCTCTCTCTCTCTCTCTCTCTCTCTCTCTCTCTCTCTCTCTCTCTCTTTGTCTGTCTCTCTCGCTCCACCATTGTTTGCATTACTTATACCAACACCTATCTGCCCATCACATGCCTAGTTTCGTGAAGCTGGAGCCCCAGGCGTAAAGGGAGGAGGTGAAGGAAGAGGGGAAGGGGAAGGGACGGCCGGGCAGTGGCGCCGTGATGAGAGCTATGAAAATACCTGCAAGGAAATTATACGAAAACTGAACAAGCCAAAAACAACTCGGCTTGTTATTTTAGAGTTCAAGTTAAAGTTAAGCAGCACCGGCAGGCAGGCAGGCAGGAAGAGTCCTGGCAGCAAGGACTCAACGCCAGCTGAAGCCGCCTTAACGGGCAGACGACAAGCGGCAATGAAGTGCACTTCAATATGAATGTGACTGTGACTGTGACTGTAACTGTGACTGTGAATGTGAGTGTGAATAGAAATGGGTGTGGGCATTTGGCTTTGGGTGCATTATCTGTTCGTTCGCTCTATGCGTATGTTGGTGGTGGTGGTGTGTGTGAAGATTTCTGTGTCCCACTGTCATTGTCTGGACTCGTATCTTTGTAGAACAATTTTGCCTGAATGCAGGCGGCAAAATGCTTCAATGAATGAGTCAGCCAGACAGAGAAGGGGCGGCTCACAGTAATAGAGAGAAAGAGAGAGAGGGAGAGTGAGTAAAATCCCCCCTGGGATTCTAACTGTGCAACGCTCTTTTCTATCTGCGCCCATTCGAACGACGCGAAAGTTTTTGCAGTTGACTTAAGTGATGCCAAGTGCAAGTGAACAATTGTTATTGCTTTTGTTGTTGTTTTTGTTGTAGTTGGTGCTGCAATTAGTGCGCAACGCACTATTATTATCATTATGAATTTTAAGCAATCAGCAGCAGCAGCAGCAGCAGCAACAACAACAACAACGGCAGCAACAATTACGACTATCTTCATTGGGCAACAATTCAACTTTAAGTTGAGGCAAAAGTTGACTGCGCCACTGGGCTAGAGGGGGGAGGGGGGAGGGGGGGGTGTGTGGGTGTTCTGACTGGGAGGGCGTTTGAAAGGCTCATGGGAATTCTACAACAAGTGGGTGTCCTGGCGTGGCGCTCCTTCAAACTGGCTGTGGGCGTGTCTTTGGAGTGCCTGTCTAAAATAAACATAAAAACAAAAGGCCACAAAAAGCGCCGCAATTGACTTTTGTTTTTATTGGCGCTGCTATTCTTCTATTTATTTGTTGTTTACCTATGATAATTGTGCTGTTTATTTATGACGAACAGCCAGACGGAAGACGCTAAATGGACGACGGAGGTTGCAAGTGCCAAGTGGCAAGTGGCAAGTAGCAAACGGCAAACGGCAAACGGCAAGTGGCAAGAGCTACAAGGCAAGTGGAAAGAACGAGCAAATATATTCCACATCTTGTTTATTACGCGAACGCGCCAAAGAACTCGTTTTAAGTGTCTGGAGTTTAGCGACTATTGCCATAGTTTTTAGCTTGTTTATTTAAGGGATATGCAGAAAGTTCATTAAAAATAATAAAGGGCTTAAAATAAATATAGCAAATAACGACCCCTACTTTTATCATACTATCTGCAATGTTGGGTGTTTAAATGTTGATTTTCATTTCGTTTCGGTCCTTCTTTATGGGTTGGGGCAAAACTTAAAGCATTATTGTGAACAATCGAGAAAGGATATTCCAAGCATTCGCAATGCGTGGAAATGTCTATAAAATAGTTGTTGCTGCTGTTTTATTTCGGTTCAATGCATGATAAGTGCGCCGATAAAAGTGCGAGTATATTGCTTTATGATTACGGCCCAGAGTGGAGCTGAGGGGGTGGGGCCAGCTCAGGCCCACTTTTGATTATTGATAGAAGCCCACATAATTGACACTGGCCAGCTGCCGTTGTTGTTGTTTTTGTTGTTGTTGTGGTTGTGGTTCTTGGCAGCGTTAACCCTTTGGGGGTCGCCGAAGGGCGGCCGGTCCGCCGCATGGAGACCAGGCTCATTCCGGGCACATTCTCCCCGGTTGCCGTACAACTGTTGTACAGCGCCCAGCGCCAGACGCAATTTGTATGCAAATTTCATGAGAATCTCAACACATGCAAAAACAACATATTCAAAAAGACAAAAAATAAACAATAAAAAAAAAAACAACTTACACATACACAATAACAAGAAACGCATAAAAAACACATAGCAAAAAAAAATGGCCCTGGCGCGAGGAGCTTTAACGGTATGCGGGCCCAATGATCGAAAAGACGAACATACAACTTAATAAGAAACGGCAAAACAATTGAAAAGTTTTCTGGCGCCGCTCGCAATATTCCACAAAAAAAATTGAGAGCGCGAGAAGGAGAGAGCAACGGTAAATATCTTGCAAGTGCAGCACAAAATTAGATTGCGGCTATTAAGCGGTGCGTGTGTGTGTGTTATTAGCAGAAATAAGTGCCGGATTAGCGGTGGGCGGCATCCACATATACATGTATAAAACAAATAACAATAATAGTAATAGTAACAGTAACAGTAACAGTAAAAGAAAAAGTGAAATTAAAATTAAATCTACGCTGCGGCGCTCCCACTATAAACATCATTGTCTTGAGCATCTCGCTCGCTCCCGCTCCCACAATCTACCGCGCGCTCCTTTCCACGCCCATTCCTCCGCACCAGCTCATTTCGCCTATTCGCTCTGGCGCTTCTTGTCTATGCTTCTGCGGGAGTTAAGTGTGACTGTGGCGGCAGAAAAATACCAAACATACCAAAGCCACTTTCTATGCAAATTTTTATGTGTTAAATGCATTTTGTTGGATTTAACATTCTCGCTGATTTTTTGGTTTACATTTTTGCATACAAATGAAGCCTGCGTTGCCGGGACGCGGAAGGGTGGTCTGCAGGGCGTGAGCCTTGCCAGATTGTATGTGTGTATTTGTGTATGTGTGTTATTTGATGGTGGGGACAACAGCAGCACACACAAATTAGAGGATTAAGTAGCTTGGCTGCTGCCACGTTGCTGCTGCTGCTTCTGTTTTATCCTCAGCCTCAGCTTCAACATCAGCTTTTGCCTCTGTCTGCCGTCCACATCTTTCCAAATGCGGCTGCTGCTTCTGTTGACGTCGACATTGACGCTGCAGTCGCCATTCGCCATTCGCTCTTCGCTGTCATGTTCATTGTCTTGGCAGCGACGCAGGCAACGGCGAAGAAGCAGCCGCTACGGCAGCGGCGAGACAATTACGCTAATTCGCCTGAAATTGTTTTGCATTTTTGCCCAACATCGCCGTTCTTACCGCCGCCATCAACGTTCTCCACTTGCTGTGTGGCTGCTGCAGCCCGCACATGTGTGTATGTGTGTGTGTGTGTGTGTGTGTGTGTGTGTGTGAGCTGGATCGAAATCTTTTCAACGCTTGTTTAAACAGTTAAATTTGATTGCGTTGTAAATAAGAGGCAAACAGAAAAGCGAACATGGGCAAGTTTACGGAATGGCGCGAAGCAATCTATGAATACATTTATCTACGCCATAACCCTAAGATCAAAAGACCTTTCGAAAGTTCAAAAACACGTAAATAGCAGATAATCTTGACTGTTATATCTTGCTCAGGACTCCATTTTTATTCCGCGCACATTCAAACATACAGACGTAGATAGTAACATTTATATTTGAAAAGATGATTATATTAACGTGTTTAATATTGTGTACCCAAAAAGTATTTTTTGCTTCATTTATTCCCTGTAAAAGTAGTTTACAGCTGGAAATAAATAACTTATATTCTTTTCTTATTATAAAATAAATATAACTTGGAACACGTATTGTTAAAGTACTTTTGCTTGCCAAGAACTCCAATAAATCGTCATATTCTCTTTCTACGACTCTGCAGGGTATCTGCCAGCGATCCTATTTCTTGCTTTGTTATGTTTGGTTATTTATTAAAAATAATGAGAATTGAATACAATCATAATGTCATGCTGTCATGATGTGCTGTGCCTAATTATAATTATCATAATGGCGCATGTTTTATGCAATTAAACATTGATTTCAGTTCGTTAGATATTACTGAATAGCAAATATTACATTCGGTTTATTGTCCTTTTCTCGTTCATTCGGGACAACAACAAAAAAAATAAAAAAAAAAAGACAGCATATGGATTGCAAATGAATTTGTTGATGCCTCCGCTTTTAGCATATTGTAATAAGTAGATGGTTGGGGACGATGGCTTTAGAAGCCCATAAATTATAATTAGTATATGATGTATTTAATGATCTATGCAAATAAGTACATTTGCGTATACATATGTATGTGTAGACATTTTTCATTTTTTCATTTCAACTTTTTTGGTGGCTTTCAATTATCCAACCATATCAATTATTGTACGTTTAGTTCCGACAGCGTATTCGATTAAGCTTATTAACTAACTTTTTGCTGTACTTTATAGCTTGTTGTTTGCAATTGGGCTAAAAATGGACGTCTACTGAAAAGCTGACTACTATTATACTTATTACAATATTATAATGATTTAAGTATTCTCCAGGTACCATAAAGTTCAGTGAATTCGTTGCGACTGCTTTTGGCAACCAACTTTTTGCTCATCCTGTGGCCCTGCCATATACGAATGCGCTCATTATCTAATCCCTTATGGGCTTCCAGCTTCCAATCCGCTGCTGATTTTTGCAGTCGATTCAACGATATGGAAACAATTGCTGAGCTTTAACGGCGAACGTTCTCACTGGGAATTCGCTGGCGCAGGCCGACGGGCGGCTGGCTCGGTGGGAGGAGGGGACCGTGGCACGCGGGGCAGACTGGGCAGGAGGTCTGGTGAAAGGGGGGGGGGGGGGCTAAAGGGGGGGTAAGTGGCTGGGGCATTTCGGTTTTTGGCAGTTGGTTACAGCGATTGAATTTAATTAGCTTATCATGAAAGCGTATTTCACATAAATTTATCAAAATTGCTTTACACAGCACAACAGCAGTCGCCGTCGCCGTCGCCGTCGCCGTCGACGTCGGCAGAGGCTTCATATCTCTGTCTATGCGGCTCGTGGGCTTAGCCGGGGCGGGACGGGGCGGGGTCGATGGGGTGTCGTGCAAATTGCATTACGGCCCGCCCATTAAACTGATAAAAACGAGCATCGAGTTGAGTTCTGTTGACTCCGGCGACACTTTAAAGTTGATGGGGAGGCTCAGAACGGGGCAAGGGGCAGGAGGCAGAGCAAGGGAATGAGGCTAAAATTAAATTTATTAACGCACATTACAACGCATACACTTCACAGCACTTCTCAAAGGAGAGCTGGAAATGGAGGCGGGCTGAGTAGGACTTGGGCTTGGGTTTGGGGTTGGAGTTACAATGGTGGCTTGTCAGTGGGTGGGTGGCTTCATTTGCTGTGGGGTACTTGAAGGTCGCAGCAGCTGCCTTATTTTGATTCCGGCAAGAAACAGTGTTGCAAAGCACGAATAGTGTTTGGTCGGGCCAAAAGAAAGCCGCCCTGGCAACCAAGGGAAGCATGAAAGCCTTTGCAAAGAAAATTAAAAAACGGCATTTATAATATATTTGACTACATTTAATAGAAGATTGTTATATAAGTGTAGATAAGTCTTTAGAAATAACATCAGACAAAAGAGAAAAGACTATTTTATTTCTTCCTTTTCATTTACATTACATTTGATTGTACGAAATGTTTTGAGCTCTCTTTAAATCAGTTAATCAATTTATGGAATGATTTATTGATCACTTCCTTTATGCTGATACTGAAGGCTCTAAAGCAGCTTAAAGCAGCGCATACCATAAATACATACATACAAATATATGTATGGTCCACATGCTTTGGGGCTGGTCTATTTCCGCCTTATCGTTGGCCAGTGCCACCAACAGCGGCAACGGCAAAAGCAACGGTATCGCCGCTTTGATAGCTGGCGAACTGTGCTAATTGATAAGCGACGTTAATCGCCGGCCTGCCAAAACAACAGCGGCTATAAAAATGTTGGTGCCACTCAAGCGCGTCAATGTTGTCGACAGCCTGCCCATTTGCCCGACTGCCCCACTGTGCAGCCCCCGCCCCTCTCTACACCCACCTCCCACTCCCCCCCTCTCCCCCTCTTCGTTTGGCGCGCGTTCATTTGTAGTGTCAATGCGATTATGATGATTATGTCGCTTCACGTGATGCACACGCAGCTAAGCGCTGGATTGGGCCTATGGGCCGCATTCCCGTGCATTCCCGTCCAACCCCCCGCACCTGCACCTGCAGCCACCCGCCCTGGCAGGCCAAAGCGGCGAGTGCAATTGAAGGCATTTGTGCGTGAAATTACATTGAAAATTTTATTGTGCACACAAAGTGCAGGATGCTGTGCATTAGATCCGCGAAATTCGCTCATAAATTAATATGCACCCCATGGATCGGGACAAAAGACACGCCCCAAAACATATGTATGTATGTATGTGTGTATGTAGTTAACAGCCAGTGGCGTAATTATCATTTTAATGAGTGTTTTATCAGCGAGCAGCATTCCCGGCTAACTAACTAATCCTAACATTAAGACTGTAACGGTTTTAACTGAACTGCCTCAAAGCGCTTAATCGACTAATTTTAAATTTATTTTCTAGATATCTATATTAAATAACTTTTTTCTAATTTTAGCTTGAAAAGTTCTTTTTTTTCTTCAAAATTTTAAATTTAATCACACCAAATATGAAAGCCTTCTTTTATACCTATTTGTTGGCCGTGTTGTAAGTAACTTGCCTTTCAATATAAACTAAAAATCTTTAGCGACTACTTACTGATTCATTCACGTATACCCTGGCCTGACCTAATTTCGTTGCGTTTCACCGGGAGGCAATTTAAACAATAATTGGCTGAAATTGGTGTGTGAGCACGCAATCCATTGATCTGCCCCCCTCTTCCCCAGCCACTGGTCTCTTAGCCATGATGTCTTTCCAGTGCTCGCAGTTGGTTGCAGTTGTCAGGCCGGGCTTGGCTGTTGGCCTGGGCCAACTGAACTTTGCGCTAGGCGTTCTACGGCGAAGTCGTCCAACTTCGCTGAGTTCGAAAAAGTTAGATATTTGCCGTGTTTTGCTGTTGTTACGACCGCACAAAAAGTCGTTAACCAGTTGATGCAATTTTCCAGTGCGAAAATTAACAAATACACACACAAGCACACACACACACACATAAACACACCGTCAAATGAAAATGTGCTCTCGAGAATTCAATTTGTGCACAGAAAACAGAAACTCGACGGGTGCCTGCAGTTGGGTGGTGTCCTGTGGTGTGATGTGGGGGGTGGGATTGGGGTTGGGAGGGGTGGCTTGCAAGCAGTCTGTTTACTTGAGGTTTTTTTCGCTGTCGGCGTATGAGGGCCAGCCGGAAGGAAGTGCAAGCGAACAAACCGAGCGCAGCACAAATACGTGGGGAACAAATGGTTGAGCGGAGAGAGGGCGGTGGGTGGGAGGGGGGGAGGGGATGGTTGCCTTGGCTGGCACCGTTAGAATGATGTGGGTCGCAGGTGGTGCTGCGCGTTTTTGCATTGCGAAATTGGCACGAGCGGATGCAAGCGACGTTTGCTGATGCGACGCCTCAGCCCCCCCCCCCCCTCTCTCTTCCCACACCTATATCCACCTGGCGTTGCGACGCTGCGCTTGTATTAGTATATTTATTAGGAAATTTAATTTCACATGAAAAGTGCAGCGAACGGTGCTGGAAAAATGCGAAATGCAGCTAATATGCTAAATTTGCGGCAGTTGCAGTTTCTGCATGCCTTTGGCAGGCATTCAAAAGACGCGCAGCTTCAAATGCAGATACAGATACAGATACAGATACATTTGAACTTACAGATACAGATACATGCTATCCACACAGTTGTAGACCGTACGCAAACACAAATTATGGCCATCTGTTAGAGACCTTCCCCCTCTCCTAACAAGTCTGCCAGCGCCTGAACAATGCTGCCCAAATAGTATATATATGTATATATATATATATAATTAATGCCTGTTTATCAACATGCGACGATGTTGCCCCCCAGATAGTAAAATGCTAACAACCAACGTGCTGCTTCAACTATCCACCAGATCCACCAGATCCACCAGCTCTATCAGCAGCAGCTTTGTTGTGTTTTTGTTGGTGTTGTTGGCTGTGTTTGTGTTTGTGTATTTGTCGCTGCTTTTGGCTTTGGCTTTGTCTTTGTCTCTGTTTTCGCTGCTTTATGAGATTCGATTAATTTCCGCGTAAACAGTGCGGGGTCTTTCACACAAACACAAACAAACACACACACACACACATTTATAATCATATCTCGTTTAAGTGACGTTAGCATGCAGAATTAACACCAAACTGTTAGCTGTTAACAGCTGTTAAAGTTATGTTAAACTTGGTAAAGCCGTTGTTTGTCGTATTAGCTTTGTAACATTTACTTTAACTTTTATCTCACAACTTGTATATTATATAATTTTATTCAGTATTTTAGTTTTATATTTCACTCACAAGTGTAAATTTTGTTTTCCGCTAGTGGAAGAGGCACAATTTAGGTTTTATACTTACTTCGAGGCTACACCTTAAAAAGAAGATGAGATTTAGTGTGCGTGTGGGGGAGGGGGGGGGGGGCATGCAGGTGCAGCTGGGGCTGCTTGGGCAGGGTGTATCTCTTGTTAGCATTTAAGCAGCTTAAGAATTTTTACTGGCAGCGCAGGCAATACAATTCAACTGAGTGCACGCAATCAGCATTCGGTAATTGGTTCAGTTTAATCTCGTTTCGCGTCTCTTCTATGAGAATGCCAATTATAATGGATTGGGTAGTTAATCGATTTGCATCACCGATACTTGTCCACACACACACACGCACACGCAGACAGTGTGCATTTAGTTATGAATACATATTAAATATCAGATTAACTATCTCAACACATATTCTCGCTTGTTTTTTATTTTTATTTGCAGTCTAGAGTCGGCTGTTGTTGGTTTTCTTGAGTCATCGGTTAATCATCAGTTGAGCTGCATGAATACTCACACCCGCACTCACAATCACACTCACATTCACACTCATATTGGCATTCGCATTCGCATTTGTCGTACACAAAACAAACGATTAGTAAGCTTTATTTGTAGATAGAGTCGTTGCTAAAAGCTCGATAACGTTAAATGATTATTAACCGCCTCTTTTGACATGCGAGAAACATGCACAAATACGCTCGACTCCATGATACCCTGTAGTCGTTAATTAAACGAAATTTTAGCTTACCTCACTAGGTAAAATTTCCCACAATATGCAAATTGTTTTAAAAGAGTCACAACTAAATTTTTTGGTTTATGCCCAGCAATATAATACAAAATTAATAGCCACAAAAAACCCCGTAGAATCCAGTTATCATAAACATATTTCAGCTCACAAATGTCACATAATTTGCAAATATTTATAGCACCCAATTAAGCAACAAGTACTGGGTACTGGATAAAACAATAACTACTAAAAGCTGTAAAATAAATGTTAACAGTCAAATAACTAATAGTTAGTGTTCAAGTAAATAAAAAACAATGACTTACTATTTTGGATGTTGTCAACGCCGCACTGGAAATGCCCTCAACCAAAATAAAACAAAACTAACTTCAGTTGTTTTTGTTTGCATACTTTTATTTCAAACATCTTCGAATATTTCCCATTTAACACATTTAATATATATTTATGTATATATGTATGTGCTAATTATATGTGTGAAAACGCCTCGTGCAGATTATTTTGCCAAATCGGGTAATAAACTTAAATATAGAACTAAACACATGCGAAAACATGTCTATGGCATTATGATAGGCGAGTCCGCTGTTCGCCGCCCCGTTCCAGATTAAGAGATCTTGATAAACAAACAAAAAAAAAAAAATGTATATATATATATATATACTGAAGAAATCGAGCTAATAAACAAACAAAAACATTGCAGGCAGACAACAAATGCCTGTGTGTACATATAAAATTATATGAAATGCCAAAAGAAAAAGCTTGCGAAAAGTTCTTATCTAATGATCGATAATGAATGTAGCCCCAGCCACGGCCGTTGCTCGGCGGTGAAGGAAGTGCATTATGAGCCAGCAGGCGCAAAGCTTTCGCTTCGCTTCTCGCGGCGGGGTCGGCTGACGTGACCAGCGGCACATACAGCTGTCGCTGTATACGGTAAAAGCTCCCGCTGGGAAAGCAACAGCGGCGACTGCGACAGCGACTGCGACTGCGACTGCGACTCCAGAATCGCAACCGGGTATAAAAAGCGTCAGGCGGGCCGTGCGTCCCGCGCATATTGCAAATACGTATCTTCAGCGATTGTTCAGTAGCCCAACGACCGACGAACTCTCAGCATGTGGTCCAAGATTGCCATTATTGGCGCCCTGACGGTGATGGGCGGTGCGCTTTACGCCAGCGTTGTGGACAACTTTGCGTATGTGGACCGCTCCCTGGACGTGGCCATGCCGAAGGCGAAGCGACATGTGCCGCAGGAATAGGGAAACCGGGAGGTGAATGCGTCCAGTGGCCAACTAGTTCTCGTTTGTCATTGCTGCAAAATGAACTAGTTCAGCACTAATTTAAAGCCACTGGAGAAATGAATTTTAAATGTGAAGCTAGTCTTGCTTGTTGGCACTAACCACAAGCTGGAACTAGCAGTGAACAGAGCCGTGAACAAGTTCTCCGTATTCATCCTTCAGTGCCGAGACGAACAACAATCGCCGTCAACGTTTTAAGTTGTGTCATTTATTATGTAACTGTTGTTTTTTTTTCTATATTTTTTTCTTAGTTCTTAACTAACATTAAGTTCCTACATTATAAAGGCATGCCTGTAATTGTTGTAAATAGTTATTAAATAAACAAATAAATAGTTGTTAAAAACAAACAAATAGAAAGGACTTTTTATGAGTAACCCAATCTCATATAATAAGTATTTTCCTAAACAAGTACTATATATTTTTAAATAGTATATAATAATCTATATGCATGTTGTTTTTATAGATATAGTTAATTATGCGATATTTGATAGGAAAACACTCGGCAAAACATGTTGTAAATAGTAGATCCAATCGAGCTTATCAGTTGTTTTGTGTGTGTGTGTTCGCATTTAGAGCTTGGAGTACTTTTAGATTAGTTGGCCGCGCACTGGGTTTGGTCGAGTGGTCATAAAATGCCATTAAATCGGGCGCTTCTTCAATCAACACAATCATATTTGGCTCGCTGGCGCCAAAACTCATTTACACACTTTTCGACTGGATGGCCGAAAAAATCTGTGGGCTCGCTAAAAATGGTACTTTGTCAGGCTCGAGTTGACACTCGTTTGGCTGTTGGTTTTGGCCCGGCCATAAGCCCGTCCGACTGATGGCTGACGCTTGACACTGGTCAGGTTGCTGGTCCCCGCAAGCTGCTCGCCGTGAATTGGCCACGATTTGACATTCTTTTTGCAACACACACACACACACACACACACACACACACAAACACACACAGCGCATGTGTGTGTGACGGCATTTTGGTTGAACAGATTGTTGGAGATTTGATTTGGGACAGTTAGACAGTTAGCCACACTGGACACTGGACACTGGACAGTGGCCGGCGCAATCGTTAATCTAATGAAAGATGACGACTCTTCACCAGTCGCACCAGCCGCCAGTGTAAACGACATGCGCTCAGCTTTCAGTTTGCAACTTCCGAGCAGCCATCGTCCAGCTTGTGTCAGAGTTCAATCCGCTTTGGTCTGCGACTGTTTGCTTATCATTCATCATTCGTGGCCAGCTCGGGGGCACTGATAAATAAGCGGCAACTAAAACAAACCAGTTCAAGTTGGGGGCGGGGCTCAGCATTTGGGCTCGCTTATCTGGCACCTGGTCAAAGTTCAATCGGTCGTCTCGTGTCGGCTTACCGCAGTCCACACAAATTATCACAAATTTGCAACTTTACGGCTCCTTTTTAAGCTGCCACGCCCACTGTGCGGCCACTTGTCGCGAGCGGGCCAATAAAATTTGATTAGCCCCGACCACAGCGGCAAATCCTTTAGGTCTCAAGATTGCAGCTGGCCAAAAGGGCTCCGGCAATATGAGAATTTATGTATGTTTGCCTCCCAGTTTCAGCTACAGATTTGCTCTACACTTAACCCCACTCCCCACCTAACACTCCCCACAACCCATTTCCAACTAGCCGCAACCACAGTCCGCCCACTCCAATGTCCACTTAGTGGCGCTCGGGGAGGAGCGAGACGGATGCGACTATTGTGTATTCATGGGGCCAGTCGGCAACTTGGCCAGGATGCCAGGACACCGAAACGTGGCCCGAGGCCGAGCTGGCCAACTTGGGTTAATTTACATTATAAACTTTGAATATTTTATTGTTTGTCTAGGAAAGGACACAGCTGCCGGCTGCCACAGCAAATCGAGAGTGCTCTCTGTGTATGTGTGTGTGTGTGTGTGTTAAGGGGCGTCTGGTGGGCTTGTGGGCGTAACCAGGATAACTCGCTGCCTAGACCACATTTATTGACACTTGGCGATACGAACAGAGCGCGTCGGGATAACGTCGGGCTGCCGTTATCCTGATTAAATGAGTGCATAAGCATTTTTGACCCAATTATAAGACAGCCGACAGTCGACAGTCACGGCGTCCACCTGCCTTCCATTTTGCCAATCCCGCTGCCCATTCCTGGGCCACATTGTTGTCATCATCAGCATTAGCATTGCCATGGCCATTGCCAGCGCTTGTTAAGCCTTCAAGCATCTGGTTTCTAAATAATTAAACAACTTCACGTTGCCAGCTCGTAAACCGAATCAACCGCACTTTTCACCAACCGGCAAGTGGTGGGCGGTGTGCGGTGGGCGGGGCCAATGTGGAAACAGCAAACTGTCAACTGAAAATTGCAAATTGAAAATTGATACGAAAATGAAATATGGCAATAGAGTTTGCTAATCGCTGAAGTAACGTGCTATAAAGTGCAGCTGCTCGCACACGAGATACCCTGTTTATTTAAAACTCTCCATTTGCTGTGCGGCCACAAAATATTAACTGTCTAACTAAACTGTCCATTTCCAATTTTCCCTTTCTTTTAAACTAGGTGCAAACTCAACTTTATTTGTTTTCTACGTTTCTTTTTGTTTCGGCTACTCGCAGTCGACGTCGCAGTCGCAGTCGACGTTTGATGAAACTTCCGTGTGGAAATAAGCTGGAGCACCCTTTCGCGTATGGCTGGGATTCCCCGAAAGTAAGAGTAATAAAAATACGAGACAATTTAAGCTGCCATTTGCTGTTGTTAGCCCATCTCTTTTTCTCTCTCTCTCTCTCTGTCTCTTTTTCGAATGCATTTGTTGTCTTGCTTTAAGCTTTAAGGAACAGGCAACGCACGTGACCCACAGCTCATTGTTGGCGTGTTGCCGCCTCACCACGCACCTGGCCAAATAAATAATTTATAAATGTTTCTTATGCAAAGATTAGCAAAGGATTTTAACGCCATTCTTTTGAACACGCTCTTTAACTCTCTCTCTCTCTCTCTTTCGGACTCTTTGTTGCCCTCACTCCATGTGCAGCGTTTAAGAAAGTTTCCCGGCTCTTTGCCAACCCATTTGGAAGACAAAACTCATTTAAAGAAATGTTTTTCTTTATCGCCGCCGTCGCATCAAAATTAGCCAAGGGAAAAATGGTCGCTTGCATAGAGTTCTCGCATAATAAATTATAATGCAAATCCGCGCTTAAGATCACAACAACCAGGCACTTAATGTAACCTCCCCCTGCTCCCAGCCCACCGCCCCCTGCCCCATCTCCTGTTGGCAGTCTCCACAGTTCCTCCATTTGGCTGGGCCGACTTTTTTTCGCCTGTTCATTTTTTTTGTGGAATTTTTTTTTCTGCTGTGGCCGCCATTTAAAATGATAAAAATCGCAAACAATTTTTGCCCGGACCGCACTCGACAATGACAAAATGCCAGCAAACACACACACACAAACACAAACACACACACACACACACACACACACACACCACACACTTTGCTAGGAGGGAGGACAGTTTTGGACGGTCGTGGCCATCGAAATACTTAAGCAGCCAATTTGTAACGCTTTGCAGTCAGCAATCAATCAATCAACAGATAACTCCGATACTTCAGATACATCCCACGGATAAATACCCGCAATAATAATTTATTTTGGTCCTCCTCTGAAATGTTGTCAAAAGCAGCTCTGCAGTTTTATTCAAAGTGGACAATAAAATCCTCAGCGATTTGAAGACGAGTGAGACTATAATAAATGTCAAAGCATTCATTCGGGTCAAGATGGACATATCTTGACTGGCAAATAATGGCGGATAGACGTAACCTTTAGTTGTACCTTCCTTTTGGAAGCGAAGCGTTATCAACTGATAAAAAGAAAAAAAAGAAGCACATTTGTTGCGAATGCCTGCGAATTAATTTGTAGGTCAACAATATGTAAATTTGTACTTAAAACTTTTGTTTAATAAAATTGTCCAACGCTCCACCTGGAAAACTTGTTAATGGCGAGTCCTGACGTCCTGCGCTGCAGTTGGCTAAATGCATTTTCAACTTTTGCCATATGCTAAACAGAAAGAGACGACCGTCGACTGGGGACAGCAACAAAAGTTGGATACTTAAGCATTCCTGGGTGGCGTCACGCCCACCGCACGCCCAAGTCCTGGCGCTCGTCCTGCGATTGCTGCGTGCAATAATAATGCTAAATAATAAAAGCGCGACAAAAGCAAAAGCAAAAGCAGAAGCAAAAGCAGGAGAAGAAATGATAATAATGCTGGGGCAGAAATTGGTCAAAACAATATAAATGCAAATGCAGCAACGTTGCAGTCGCCATCGCCATCGCAGTCGCCATCGCAGTCAACGTCGCCGTCGACGTGGGCAGCGATAGCGGTATTCCTGAAAGGCATTTTAATCAGTTGGTAGTTGGCTGTGGGCGTGGCAGGTGGGAACAGCGTGTTGTGCATCCCAAATGCGTCCAGTTTATGGGCAACAGCAGCAGCAGGCCAATTTGGCCGCCCTACCTGTTGCCCCACGCGGACGCATAAATCAGTGACAAATCGCCCGGCGACTCCCATAACGAGCAACTGGTGCACTGCGTGGGCGTGACCCTGGGGCACAATAAGCTCCTCTCGATGCCTGTCCAAAAAGGATTACACACCGACGGCTGTTGATGCCGCATCAAAAGCGCACAATGAACAAGTTTTTAGCTCTACATATTGTTGATATTATTGTTATACTCTGTTTAACTAATTTTCAGCTTGATAAAATATAATTTAGCAGCAGCTGTGTTGCTCTTAGTAACTAATTAGTATGTTCTCAGGCACCGAAAAAACTAAGACTTTGTCTCCTTTAATTGGCAATTTGCCGTTGGCAATTGGCAATTGGCAATTTCTGGCTTTCTTCTTTTAGACGCGTCTTTTGTGTTTGGCAAATTTGCATTTAAATTTTTCAGCGACAGCCAAATGCGAAATTTTAATGAATTGCCAAAATCGCAATGCAAACGAAAATTGAATTTGGGCAATTTTGCTTTTTAGCAACAAATGCAATAAATAAACTGAAACACTTGCCGACGCCGTTGCAACTTGGCTGCAAATTGCCGTTAATTGGATTTGTGCGCTGCAAGTGGCATGGGGCAGGCGAAAGGGGTGGCACTTATGCATACTTCATGATTGGTACGGCTAAATTAAAGGATAATAGATTTATATGCTGCCTGGGCGCGCACAAAGATACACAGACACGAAGATACAAAGATACACATACAAGTATCTAAGTATCTGCATCTGCGTACACGAAACTCGATGCGCACTTCATAGATACGTATGTATGTGTGTATGTGTGTATGTGTGTATATAAGGGCTTGCATACATGTATATGTATATGCATATGCATATGGTAAGCTCGAAGCTAAAGATTATATGCCGAGAATTCGAAGTGCTCGCATCGAAAGCTGTTGGTAACTTTAAGCCTATTACGGCAGCAATAACAAAACAACTGGCACCCAATAATAATTGCTGAAGGCCAACAATAAAGTTGCTACCAGTCTTCTTCTTCTTCTCCATCATCTTCTTCTATTTGTAATGGTTGGGGGCTTAGTTCTGGTTTCTCTCTCGCTATGCTGGATGCAATCTCTATCCGAGTTTGCTGCTCCTGACAAGCTAAAAATGTTTGCAATATCAAAAAATATGTTTTGTCGAAAGCAAGCCAAAAGCAGCAAGAGACCCTTAATGCTAATTGCGGTACATTGTGAAGTCGGATGCGAAAGTGGAATGATAAACCCGACTATAAGTAAGCATTGACCATAATGAAATCTGATTGGCGCATTCGGAATATCTGTTGCTTTCACTGATAAAGACTGGAGCATGCTTAATATGCTGCCAAAGAGAGACTTAGTTTAGCTTAACATGATTGAGTGTGCTTCTTTTGAATGGAAAATAAAATGCTAATTACGTAAATTTAAGAGAGAGGATTATGAAAAGTGAAAGTCTTCGTCGTAGTCGGTTGTCAGCGTATATAAATAATAAAAGGACGAGTTACACGCACAAAGTAAACACTAGTCAGACATAAGGTTATGGATCTGACAGCGCTGAAAGCTCCACTCTTCGCTGTCGCACAGTTTTCCATAGGTCCTTCCCTTCCCTCTTGTTCGCTTTTGGCGCTGCAACATCAAACGGAAGCGAATATGAAATCCTTAACCGTTCGTTGCTTAAGTAATTGCCAGCTTGGCTGACGCGGGCCTCATTAGCCAAAGGGGCCAACAACAGCAGGAAAATGGAAAATGGACTGCAGTGTAAATTAAATGAGTTTCTTTAAAGCAAACTCGGACTTGAGCTGGGGTCGGGGTCTGACTGTGGGTCTGGGTCTGGGTCTGGGTCCGGCAACTGGACTCAACCCAACGCTTGTTGTTGCGGCACGGTTGCGGTGAAGTTTCATTGCATAACTTAACTTGGCCAAACACAATTTCGCAATTATTTTACAATTACTAATTTATGTGCCCAGACACACACAGACACACACTCACACACACAGATACAGACAGAGAGAGCAAGTAGATGGTGGAGCTGTCTTCGCTAGTTGATACTCATTATGTGGCCGTGGCAGTTCCCATGCTCGTTTGCCTTTAATGGGATTTTAAGTGGCCTTTTATTTTGATTTTGACATCCGCGTGCGGCTTTTGGCCTTGTTTAAGTTTTGCGGTCGAGTTGTCCTGTCGCTTTTGTCTTGTTATGGTTGTTATGGTTGTAATGGTTGTTAAGGTTGTTGTAGCTGTCACTTCATTACTGTCACATGATAACTGGGCCGGGTAACGTCCGCCAGTTGGCGCTTTAAGTGGCTTTCACCTTGACGCCCCAACAAGCCACATAAAATTAAATAACAAAAAAAAGCACACACACACACAAGAGAACCGTGCGACATCGAGTTGGTCACAAGGGAACTCATTATACAAAGTCCGGCCAGCAGCCCACGCATCCTTCGGTGCACGTTTTATGAATACCAGACACACAGTAACACACACTGTATCTGTATCTGTATCTGAATCTATATCTGTATCTGTATCTGTATCTGTATCTGTATCTGTATCTGTATCTGTATCTGTATCTATATCTGTATCTGTATCTGTATCTGTATCTGTATCTGTATCTGTATCTGTATCTGTATATGTATCTGTATCTGTATCTCCACCTCTATCTCTATTCGTAGCTTTCGCATTCGTTTCGCAGACACATTTTATACATTATTGGAAATCGTGCGCTGCGTAAGTGGCAAATATGTTGCAAGGTAACCAGCGCCTATGCCGGACGCAGCACACATATATATACGACATATGTCGCTTTATATAAAACGACCCCAATCTCCTACATCCCCCACACTCCACCCCCCCCCCCCCTCGGGGTGGCTTTCGATTCGATTCGTTTCGTTTTGGGCTCGGCTCGGATCGCTTTGTGTGCGACAGTTTCTGTGGCTCGGCATTGTGAACGCTTTGCCTTTGGCACTGTTGGCGGGGCTTATCATTTATTGCTGCTGATTGGTTTCGCAATTCAAGCCAACCACCCACCTCGACACCCCCTCGAGCTGACCTGAGCTTTGCAAATGCGCTGCATATGCGTCGCACTCTCAAAAAGAAATTCATGTTTAAGTCCGTCTCCAAACAAGTGGGCTAGCAGATGCCCTCAGCTCGGCCGAATACCCTGTAGCTGCAGTTGCCGCTTCGCATAGTCGATATGCCCGCATGCATAGATTGCCCAAATGCCAATAAAGAAATTTAATTTAATTTTCAACATTGAGGCAAGGCACGCTCTCGGACCGGGCCCAACAAAGCCCCCCCTCCCCCCTATGTCAGCTTCGTCCCCCTCTGAACATGCCCGACGGGCGCCCATGCCAACGACATCGAAACGCATTTGTCAGCATTTTGCATTTAAACTTTTGGCTTTAACTTTAATTTGAAACATTTGCCGTCATTTGCGGCACATCAAACGGATACCAGACATTTGTTATCCTGCTTACGTGTCCATGTGTGTGTGAGTGTGTGTGTGTGTGTGTGTGGAGCCAGATGTGCAGAGCATGCAAATGTATTTAAAAACTTCAATGGCCGAAACATATCTGAATTGGAATATTTGGTCAGCCCCTCATCAAAAGATAAGTTCATGGAAACGAACTTTTTTCCACCGCATTTCTCTGCGATTTACATGCGATTAAAAGCGGAGCAGAGTTTTTTTCTTTTTGCTGTTGTTGCTGTTGTTGTTTTTAAATTTTCACTGACAGAAACTAATCTTAAAGTAAATTGGCGCCAGAACAAAAAAACAATCGAACTGCCTGCAGATAAATTGAAACGCATTTATTAAAATTCGTAGGCAGGCTGCTTAATCGTCTTTTTCAGCGCCATCTCAATTTGGCCCGCCCCATTTTGTGGGCGTAATCAGCGGCCCGCATTGAAATTTGCGGCCCAAGGGCCAAAACGATGGAAAGCTGGAAAGGGGGCAAAGGGAAATGAAGCGGACGTGGCCGCTGACTGATTAGAAAAATTGTGTAAGACACAACAAGCGGGCCAAAGCGACAAAAGGAACCGTCAAAATATACACAACAACAACAACAACAGCAACAACAAGAACACCAACAGAAAAAAAACCAAATAAAAAAGTTTTTGTAGAATGGGTGGGGGAGGGGGGAGGGAAATAAAATGAATAAAAAAGAAATTCATCAAATTTTGGCAGCGTAGCAAAAGGCGACGCTGACGCGCTGCCCTTTAGCGGAGGGGGGCGTGGCAGGGGGCGGGGCCGACGGAAGCGGCTTGTCAGCACGCGTACCAAAAAAAAAAAACAAAAAAAAAACGGAAAAGAAGAGAAAAAAAAAAAAAAAAAAAAAAAAAAAAAAAAAAAAAAAAAAAAAAACAAAAAAAAAACGGAACAGAAGAGAACAAAACAGATCAGAAAGAAGGAGAATAAAAAATTAAAAAAAAAAACGAAAAGAAAAAAATATTGTTGAAAACAGTTAGCGAAACAATTTAATGATGAATGATGGTCAATAGCAAACTTCTTAACAGCAAGAAGCAGAGTGGGCCGAAAAGGTGCTGCTGCTGGTGGGTGAAGGGGGGGGGGGGGTTGGGGGCGTGGCACATATCCAGTGAGGCATATGCACATGGTTGGTCAGCCAGCTGAGCTACGGAGCTGAGCGCAATGCTTTTCAATTGAAAACCAATTTATAAGAAAGAAACAACGCAAGCAACAAGTCGCACCTCGGATGCCCTTCCAACAGAAAGAAGCAAGGGAATTTCAAACTACAAAAATCAATAACAGATCTGATTTACATTGGGAGCCCGATATTAGGGTATTTTTTTTTGTAGGCAATCTAAAGGACTCGACTGTTGGATGTAGGATGTCAATTGGTCTTTGCTGCGCCGGGGGGTGGGGGGCAATTATCGGGTTGGGCGGGCATGACTTAAATTGGCATTTATCACACTGACAATGTCGCCAGCTGGCAGGCACTCGCTCGTTCATTCAGTCAGTCATTCATTAATTCACGACATCATTCATTCAGTGTGTCATTCAAGGCTTGTCAGCTGCTTCCGGAGCTGCTAAATGCTGCAGCTGTCAAGTGGCTTCGCATTTGTCAAAGCTGCTTGCGGTACAGTTAACACAAAAGCTCCACAGCCACATCTACACTTGGCCACGCCCAGCACATCCCTCGCCTCCGCCTTCGCCTCCTTCTTGCTATTTGCATACTTTTGTGGTGCGATAAATAAGCGAATGTCAAATCTTTGTGGCCCAGCACCATTTGAATTTGGCGCCAAGGCGTTGCCTGCTGGCCATTCAGCTGATGCCAATTGTCAATTGCCAATTGCCAATTGCCAGTTGCCAAGGCATTACATTGGCCAAATTAATGCGTCCTTCACGAGCAGCCGAACGTCTCGTTTGGCGCTCGCTTGATTAACAGCTTTTCATTTGGCCAAGATGCTGGGCCCAACCTGGCATCAGTTTTGGTCAGCCAATTAAGTGGCCAGCCAATCCACCGAGTTGGACCAGGGCGACTTGTTAGGGGAAGCAATCAGCAATTGTTGCAGAGGATCTCTGGCTCAGGCTGCGAGGCGTATAATTTTATTGTGATGAACTGATAATGTGACATTATTGTAGCTCATTTGTCAACAAATTACATCCGCTGGGGCCGTCCGGGCGAGGTGGGCGCTGTGGGCGTTGTGGGCGTGGTGCGGCCATGTATCAATCAGTGTGTACATAACGGCAACAAATTTGGCAAGGATGTGCTGCCATGTCCTGGCGCACATAATAAATGAATCGAGCATGCATTGAAAAAGATCAAAAGTGTCAATAAAACAAAGCAGACAAACAAACTGCCAAACGATACAAATAAATGCGTATGGGTCGACGCAGCCCCAAGTGGCAAGTGGTATGTGGCATGTGGCAAGTGGCAGCTCCCAACTTCCCACATAAGGTTCGCTTGTGTGAAAAGAAAAAATAAAAAAAAAACGCCCGGCGAAATGACAAAAGTGGCAAACGTGGCATAAATTACTGAAGCAGCAACAACAACAAATAAACACACACACACTCACACACACACGCAATTTGGAGGTCGGTGTGTGTTTAAGGACCTCTGCCCCTTGTCCAGTTTAGTTTTTGGTTTCGCTCGCAGCTAACAAGCTTCTGGGGCTTCCTCAGCATTGACAAAGTAAATCAAGGAGAATTAAATGAATTATTGCTGCAATAAATGTGGACTGAGGAGGCGATATAAATTGTGCATGGCTGCGTCTTGGTGCTAAACTCTGCACTTCAAAACAAATAGCAAACGCAGACACTGTCACACACACACACACACACAGACAACAAATCGTTAACCGAAGAGTGGCTGCGTTGCGCCTCTCTACGCGATTCTCAGCAGCACACAGCAAATAAATGAAGATGCTGTTCAGCTTACAAGTAAAAAAAAAACACCTAAATCTATAACTAATTTAGAGGTTTTACAATATTTGTAATTATACTTCCCATATCTACTTACTTAAGCATTTGACACAAATAAAGCTAGGGTATATCATGCGCAGTTTTCCAGATGTAGCTTTGGTTTTTCTTTTTTGCTGTTATGCTCTTTGCCTGCGACGTTTTTACTATTTTGGACTTTGATTTATTTCAATTGCTTATAATTTCGAGCACGAGCTAGCCTTGGCAAAGCTGGCAGAGGCGGTGGGTGGCTGGTGGGTAGTGGGTAGTGGGTGGTGGGGGGGGGGGTTTTGTGAGGCGAGTGCTACGCATAAGTAGAAATAAATAAAAATAGATTAATAGCCGACACGAGCATCCGCACAATAAATTCAACGACGCGCCCACAAATGATATAATGACCCAGGCCGAAAGGATAAATCTGAACGGATCGATAGACGCGCGTTATGCGATTATATTTTATATCTTTATCGTTAACGTTATCGTTATCGTTATCTTTGGCTGTTATGCTTATCTATGTATGTATATGAGTTTGGGGCCAGGTTAACGTTTAACTGCTAACAGAAATCGTTGCTTAAATTTCGCACCAGTGCTGACAACAACAACAACAACAACAACAATTGAAGCAGCAACAACAAAAGCTTTTAAGGCCGCATACATTTTTAATGAAACGAAATGCGACCATTAAACATTCCAGAGTCTGAGCTCTCTCTCTGTCTCTTTCTATCTGCCTCTGGCTTGGACAGGGCCAGCCGTTGACTTCCTGTCTGGTGTGCTGCCCATGGCCAATGTCTTCCTCCCCACTTCCACCCCCTGGCGTCGACTCCCTCTAGCTGTTGTTGCTGCTGCATTTGCCGCTGCCTTAAGCAGCAATTTAAAGTTTTATTAATTTTACCGCTCCACTCCCCATCGGCAGTCCTTCAGTTTCTCAGCCAAGGCACACTCTCACTCACACACACACACACACACACACACACACGCACTGCCCACACCCTGAGCAGGGCCCGGAGCGGCAAGCATTTCCCATTGTTGTTGCGAGTTATTAAAAAACAAGCAGCATGAAAAATCTTTTCTTAATTTAATATTTCTTTGTATGTGCGGCAACAAAATACAAAAAAAAACCAAAAAAAAAACAAAAAAAAAACAAAACAAAATGAATAAAAAAACGAGCAGTAAAGAAAACCAAAACAAAATAAAGAAAAACACAAAGCTAAAAGGAAGCACGCCGTTGACTTCCTGTTGCCGTTAGCCTGCCGCACACACACGCGCACACACACGCACAACAACTCTGACAGCTCAACTCTAATATGATTTCTCATTTCACATTTATTTTGCTCTGCTCGCTTTGCATTTAGCCCAAAAATGCGCGCTTTAGCTTAATTATTTGCCATAAAAAATTACTTAGTTCAACTGGGTCAACTGTGGCGCCATCTCGCGGCAACAGGCGCCATAATTTAATTACCCAAACGCCTCGTCCTCTCCACCAGCAAGTGCGGCAAGGAGTACTGAAGAGTTGCACCTGCAACCGGGAGTCGCTTGCAATTGACAAACGATTTGTTAAATACTCCCAGGCAGGGCAGGAACTGAAGATGGGGGGAAAGGCTCAAAAAGGGGCGAATGGGAAGGTGAAGAGATGTGTAAGTGCATCTTGGGAGCGTGCCTGACCGGGCAATACTCACGGGTACTCGTCTACGATTCACACCTGGCACGTGGCCATACTTTATTTATGTGTTTGTTCTGGATAAATAAGAGCAACATCATTTAGATAGAGTTCATAGTGTGAAATGAGTTTTATAGTGAGTACATTTAGGAGTATGCTATGGATATCATAATAAGTACAAGTATGGAGGTCAAGAGTAGAGAAAAATAAGTTTAATGGGCGAAATATGTGTGAGTAAAATAAATGATATGAATAATATGATTATTGATTCAGGATATTATGAACTATGAGTAAAAACTGGGTATTATATAAAGTCTGATTATAAATAAAGTTAAATAAGTAGAAATGATTAAACATTATATTAAATGAGAACTGTTGGTCAATATCAACGAGGAGAATATACCTACAGATAACTATAATAAGTAAAGTTATACATTAAGTAAATTAAATAGGAGGTATGTGTATAATAGAGGTATGTGTAATATAACGTATACGACTAGTTTGATTATTTAGTAAATGGAGTATTTCAAATAATGCTATTAATTGTATAGAATATATTACTAGTGCATGTGTTTCATATTAATCTTTCTAATAAGTAAATATATTTGCATATATAATATATATATCTCATTATAATTGTTTTATAGTCAACAGATGGAGGCGAGTTAGGCAGTGAAAAAGAGAAACAAACAGAGTTAAAATAAAGGATAAAATAAGAAAATGATCAATTCAAAGCAATCACAATAATCTGTCATAGTCTGAGTAAATTACCATCCGCAATCAGTGAGTGTGTGCAGAGTGCGGCTTTTAGGCCGTTGTCCGAGCGCCAACGTAGCGGATCATTTGTTAGCCGTGTAATTTGCATGGCGCACCCAAATGGCGCCCGAAGGCGTCGGCGACGGGGTCGACAGTTTGACACATGGCCAGCGCCAGGTGCTGGGGCTGTCCTCCTCGACTGCTCGACTGCTCGACTGCTTGACTGGTCGAGTGGGCAGCTGGGCAGCTGGGCTGCCTTTTGGGCACTGCTTTGGCTTTTGTCGTCTCATTTTTGCCTTTTTGTTTTTCGTTTTTCGTTTCGTTTCGCTTGTTTTTTTTTTTGTTGGAATGCTTTTTGTTTTTGCTTTTTTAATTGATTTCACTTAAAGTCTCATAATCGTGACACTTTGGCGCCTTTTAATTTGATTTTATTGGCCCGCAACATGCCAGTGGCAAAGAAGCTGGCGAGGGCTTAGGTCACAAGGGTTCGCAGGGTGGAGGAGGGGGGGGTGTGTTCAAGGGTTGAATGCGTCGAATGAGCTGGCCCGCCTCATTGGCGCGTTTTATGATTGCGACCTCAGCGAACTTTATTATGTTGTTAAGAAAAAAACAACAACAAGGAAGTCGCATTGTTCGCATTTCTTTTTGGCCCTTTTTGGTCTGTTTTTTTTTTTTTTTGCTGTTGTTATTTAGATATTTAATGCCTCTTGCCGTTTGTTTGTTTCTTCGTTTGTTTGTTTAACGCGGCTGCTTCATTTTCGTTTTAATTTGCGTAATTGAGTAGCTCGTTTTAATTTCGTTGCCGTTGCCGTTGCCATTGCCTTTGTTTCTTTTGTTGCCGTTTTTCTTTTTCCCTTTCGCTTTTGCCTCATTACGTTGGCTGCCTCGTAGGGCGGCGCATGCGGCGTATACGCAACGGGAAACGCGCATGAAGTTGTCATTTCTGTTGAGCTATTGGCCAACTGACCAATTTACCAATTGACCAATTGACCAGTTGACCAGTTGACCAATTGACCAGTTGACCAATTGACAACGCACAAGCTGCCAATGTGGCTTTTAATTTCATTTTCGATTTTCAGTTCTCAGTT
Source organism: Drosophila lacertosa (assembly GCA_004143845.1). Taxonomy (NCBI): domain Eukaryota; kingdom Metazoa; phylum Arthropoda; class Insecta; order Diptera; family Drosophilidae; genus Drosophila; species Drosophila lacertosa. Next base: position 190,452 of record SCDZ01000218.1, on the reverse strand, counting down.
TTCAGTTTTCAGTGCTCATTTGTCCGTTTTCAGTTTCAGTTTAGCTTGGGCTTCCATTTCTGTTGGGCACTTCAAAGGCGAATCCCTTGGATCCCTTGGACACATTTGACAAATGTGCCGCTGTCGCTGCCCGCAAATACTTAGTCAACGACAAATTACATTTAATTTAATTTTGTGTGCCTTGGCAACTATCACGACTGTGACTGTGACTGTGACTGCGACTGTGACTGCGACTCGGTGTCAGCTTTGCCCATTTGGCGCATTGAAGCATTCAGCCATCCATCAGGCGATCCAGGGCTAAGCACGGCCAGGACACGACCAGGACACGGCCAGGACACGGCACACATAACTGATGATAAAGTTGAGCGCGCTTCGCTGCTCCCCGAATGTCTTGTGCTGTTGTCTCTCTGCTCCGTACTTAATCTACTATCTGGTGGCCCTTTGCCTGCTCCCCACCCCTCCCCTTGGCCTGTCCGTTCAGTCAGCGGGCGGCCATTGATGCCTTTCATTTATACACGACTAACGCTGGCAGGACATTTAATTTATTAAAGAATTTGTAAAGCAATAAGTTTGTTGCCCATTGGCCACGCCCATATCCCCCCCCCCCCCCCCCCCCTCACCCTTGGCACCCACCTAGCCGCTCGATTTCCATTTGGCCAGCTACTCGTCCCAGTCGATAATCGTTTTCATTAAGTCAGTCGACAGGGGGCGCCTCACGGCGGCTTAATTGCTATGTCTCCAGCTTGCTCTTAGCTTCCATTCTCTATCTCTGTCTTTTTGTTTCTGTTGCCAGCCATCAGTCAAATGGACATTCGCACTAAGCGACACTTTTTAATTAAAACGTAAAAAGAAATTGCACGCAAATCTTGAAGCGACTTCGACTTCCATTTCCACTTCCACATCGAGTGGAATTGCGACGGGGTGTGGAAAGGGCAAAAAAGGCGACTGGGAGTTCGACAAGGATTCGCCGGCGTCAGCGCCAGACCACAAAAATTCAATCAAATCACGGCGCATAGCTGACAAGAACATTATCCTTAACCCCAACTCGGCAGTCCGCGCCAACCTTCGCATCCTGTACTCAATTTCTGGGCAGCCAGACATCATTAGGCAGCTCTAGAAATAGTTTGGCATTGGATCGGTGAACGGGTCGTTCGGTGGCTTGATGATTGGGTGGTTGGGTGGTTGACTGGTTGGGTGGTTGGGTAGTTGGGTGGCGGGAAGGGTTCGCCATTGTTTGGCTCCGTCCGACTGGGTAGCTTTACGTAAGGGGTTGTTCGATGCCAGCGCGCAAAGTTAACGTATCGCATTCACTTACGTCACGCGGACTGCGAATTCAATTATTGCTGACGTAAAGCCTGTGGCTGTCAAATTTATCAGAACGCGCTTACGTCGATGCAGGGGAGCAATGCAATGAAGTGCACAGCTTGCCTAGGATATTCTATTGTTTCCCGCTGGGACGTTACGTATGCACTTGCGTAACGTACGGAATGTCTTTCAATGTTCACATTGCTCTGGGGTTACAAAAGAATTGAAGGTAATTTTATGTTGAGTGTTGTCTAATGTTTAATTTTATTACTTTTTACGTAAGACTTGTTACGCAGACGTCGCATTCAATGACGTACCACTTACATAATTGCTGTCTGTCGTAAGCAATCTTGTAAGTTCAATTGATTATGAACTTTACTACACTTGGCAGGTCATTCGTAATTGTTATTGTAATTGTAATTGTAATTGTAATTGTATCTGTAATTGTAATTTTAATTGTTCGCAGTGCGATTCACATTCACTTGCGCACTCATTCACACATTCACAAGTGTCCCACCACAGGAATCCAATCAAATCGCAGCACATTAAACAGAAACTAGAGGTGCCTCCACGTCCACGTCTACGACCACGTTCCAGTTTCGGCTACAGCTTTCAATTTGACTTTTGGGCCAGGGATCATTAGGCGGCATCCTTTGGCCCAAGAAAGGGTTCGTCGTTGTCGCCTGGGTTCGTTGCATGCCACACGCCCGAGCTGCTCATTTGCGTAATGCGCAAATTTAATTTACCAAAACGCAGCAAGAAGCTCCTCAGCTCCAACTCCCTTCCATTCGCCCTTCCATTCGCCCTTCCATTCGCCCTTCCATCCGTCCTTAAGGCAAGAGTCGCTTACCCGCAACGCATTCCGTGTGGTCGGCAACTTATGTAAAAGTGCGGCAAGTGTGGGGCAGCTGTTTGAGAGCTCGCAATTTGAGGCAGAAAGCCAACGTTAATTGTGTGTATCCTCCAGCTGCGTGGCAAGTGCCTTCTTCTACTTCTTCTTCCTCTTCTTCTTCAGCATCAGCATCAGCATCAGCTTCTTCCTCATTTTCTCCCCACAGCGCTGCCTGCGCTCATTTTAATCAATTTTTAATTTAAATTTAATAGAGTAATACGCTTACCAAAGAGGCGCCCGGGAGACCAAATTGACTAGCTGCTGCCGCTGCTCGCAAGAACCATCAATTGTGGGCGGTGGGAGCTGCAGCCAGGTCAGTGACGTCGCTGTTGTTGTTGCTGTTGGTTGGTGTCGTTTTACACGCATTCCTAGGTAAATAAGCTGCAGAGCGTCACTAATGCGATGACGACGGCGAGCAGCCCGCCCGACAGCCTGAGCTCCAGATTGTGGGCCCAAACTGGGAATGTGGCCGTCGATTGCGGCTGCCTCAGTCGCTGTAAATTTGCGCGTCATTTAATGCGGAAATGGCGGCTTTGGTTTGGCGAGGCGTTGCCAATGTGGGTTAAGGTGTCATCGTGCAGGCGATATTCAAAGGATTAAGTGATTTTACCAAAATTAACACAAATACAAATAACACTGGCGCAACTTGGAACTGAAAGCAGCAAATGGATTCAGTTCAAATGTGTGCAAGTCGAAGTGTGTGTGTGTCGGTGTGTGTGTGTGTGTGTGACGACTTTCATCGATTTGGCCTTGGCGCTGGGCGGTGGGCGGTGGGTGAGTTGCCGCAAATTGCGTGTTATTTTGACCATTATGCGAGGCTTAACATAATTCAATTTATGGCCGCGACGCCTTCACTGCAATGCAAAGCGTGAAAGGCACATCGAGAGAGGGAGAGAGAGAGACCGAGAGAGAGAGAGAGAGAGAGAGAGAGAGGGGGCAGCCTGAAAAGGATGGCCCACTGTCAATTGGTTATTTATGCGCGCTTTTTAGATTTTAGCGGTTAATTAAAGCACATTATTCCTTAATTGCTGGATTAAAATGGACTTTTGCGGACGAAAGGGACTGAAAGGGATGGGGCAATTTAATGACTTCCAATTAGTTGCAAATTAGATGGAGCTTATCTAAAGTATGTGCTGTGCCAAGGGCTTCAAGCTGCGCGCTTGCTTACTTATTTTAACTGGGTAATTTTCGGTCAAAATAACCCAGCAAATATGTGTGTGTTTGTCTCTGTATCTGTGTGATATCCCCCCTCAACATCGATGTGCCTGTCAGCATCAAAGTGTCCCTGGTCGACTTTAGCAGCAACTCAAAGCAGCAACTGCAGCCAAAGGCAAGGGGGAGGGGGAGGGGCAGCCCCCCACGCCCGCTCGCCTGTCTGTCTGCGAGTCAGTCTAATTGACTGTTGCAGCTGTCAGTTGTCAGGCCCGACAAGCTGACAATCAAGCGGCCCAGTTCCCGGTCCACCTCCAACTCCAACTTCAACTCCAGCTCCAACTCCAGCTGCAGCTGCAGCTCCAGTTTCGAATGCAGCCCTCGTTGCGCCTGCTCCCCCGTGGCAGCCACCTGCAGCTGCATTTGTCCACTTTGATTGTCATAATGGCAGTTCTTTGCGTGCGTGCGGCCTACGTGTTGCAGTTCGCCCAGGTAACCAAAAGGGCAGACCGTCAACCAGCTAACCAGCCCGAGGAGACAGGTGCGGGGCGAACTCTATGCCTGTCAGTAACAATATAATGATATTAGGCTGGCATAATGTATGCGAGCGGCCTAATAAGCGCACTGCACATTATTAGTTATTAATTAGTCAGCCAGGCTGGCAAGGGGGGTGGGGGAGAAGAGGGGAACTGGGATTGAACATGCTGTTTAACATGCCTAAATGCAGCATTTCAAATCCATAACAATGTAAATTGCCGACGGCAACAAGTGCAGGGTTACATTGTAAATGTAGCAGCTAATTGAAAAACTCTGTTAGTTAAAAAGCGATGGAAGGCAAAGAATGACGAGTAAGTCACCGGATGATGCCCAAAAAACACAATAGCTCGAGTGGATTCATATCGTTAATGAATAACATTTACAATCAGTATGTATAATGAGAAGAAAGTTATTTCTATTCAGGGATATGCTGGTATTGTGTGTAGCATATAAAAAGTATCTATACGATACAAATATTTAAGTAACCCACAGCGTTGAATTGGGGAATAATTTGCTAAAAATAAAAGTATCTGTTATAAGGATCTGCAAAATATAAAATTATCTTTAAATCAAAAAATATATGTTGTTGGTACAAAGGAACATGCAGATGGGAAGGAAAGTAGCTTTGGATAAGTATCTTACAGATACAATTGCATTTGAGCTGTAGCAAATGCTTATGCAATAAATTAAAACAGAGAAATCGAGTTAAAAGGAAAAAGAAGAAAGTTTATTAATTACTTAGAAATCTCTTTAATTAGAAATATAATATGGTTGGATGACTTTCGTTCTTGCCAACTTTTACTCTGACTTTTCTCCGAGTGAGTGCTCGACGTAACGTAATGCAGTTGCTTACGTCGTACGCTGGCTGGCACCATGTAAACGTTACGTCTGCTTGTTAGAGCTGATTATGTTCGACTTTAACTGCTGCTGCAGAGCAGATGGCGACCCCCAGCGCTAAAAGTGCAGTTCGGTGTATTGGTTAAATTTCAGCTCATATGTCAACTCAACTTATAATGACGATTTGTCCTGGCACAGCAACAACGGCTAGTTACCTATCCGCAGCTGCTGCTGCAGCTTAGCACGTTTTTTTTCCCCTACAAATCCAAATCCAAATCCACAAGCGGTCCCCAGACGAGTTGTTGTTGTTGTTGTTATTCTTATTGTTGGTTGCCATTGCGATTGCGATTGCCAATGGCATTGCCAAGTCCGATTGCAGCCTTAGCTACGGTTTCAGCTTTAACTTCATCCTGGGCCATTTCCAACTGCCCAACTGTCGCATATTGAAACGTTAATCGCATTCGCTTCTTGCTGCTGCTGCTGCTGCTGCCGCTGCTGCTGCTGCTGCTTGTGGACAATGGCAGCTGAAGGCCAAAGGCCGTCATAGTTTCAGTTCACAGTTGGACGCCAAATCCCAGCCCCATCTCCGAGCCCGCCCCGCAGTCCAAGCCAACAAGTTCGTCGACAACGTTTGCGATGATTACTTTTGGTGGTTGTTGACTGCGGCGCTCCCCTGGTCGCCGCCCCCCTCCGCCGCTAGCCAGTAGCCCGTTGCAACGCCCCTTTGTTGTACGTGTGGCATGCAGCATTCGGTGTGTGGTCAACGACATTTGCTTGGAGACAGCGTCAAAAAAATCAATGCAGCGACAACTTTTCTTTCCTGTTCAAGAACTAGTTCCATTCAAGGGCGATCAAATTAAAATGGAACTGGAACTGAAACTGGAATCGTGTTATGTTCAACCCGAAGATGCTCTAAAACAACTGGCTACAGGGTCTAATTAGAACTAAATTCTTCTTCTAAACAAAAACCGCAACTAAAGGTAGACATGGAAGCTACTTAAAAGCCTTTACACAAAAGGAAAAGGAAGGCTGCAGCTGGAACTGGAACCTTTTGAACATAATCACGTCAAAGCTGAAGTTAAAAACTGGGCTGCAATTCAAATTCGGCCAGATGAAGTTAAAAATGAAAATGAATTTGAAAAATCAGGAAAATGATGAGTTTCTTCAATAGCTCAACTCCAGACGAAGTCCGAAATTCAAAAATGGAATTGTTACCTGGCCAGAACAAGCAATATTAATGTGTGTATTAACTGAAGCCGGTGGCTCAGCTCAGGCCGTAGCTGAACAGAAATGGAAGCCACAATTGCATTCTGGTTAGCTGGCCAAGCCAAATGCAGCATAATTGAACGTATGTATAATAAAGGTACATGTGCATAAATGTAGAATTTTGTCCATTTAACGTAAGAAATGCTGCAGTTCTCTGTGTGGAGAGACAAAATGTTCGCGAGCTTTTGGCCGAACGGAGTAATTGTGCCCGATAATTGGGAATCGGGCTGGCAGCAAGTGGCATTCAAATTTGAATTGGCATTCGCACTTGGTGTGTGTGTGTGTGTGGACAGCGCAGCTAAAGTCTGGCAACGGTGGAAGCTGTAAGCAACTTCCGGCCGGACACAGTAGCCCAGCAACCGCAGCCAGTAGTTGTCAGTAGTTAGCATGGCTATGAACAGCCTTTGAAGGATGCATCCGATGGTGGTTTACAGTTGCATTGCTGCGGGCCAGCCAACTAGCCAGCCAAGATGACAAGCTCATAAAGGGAGGCACAAACACTGTGTGGATGCAACCAATTAGGCTCACAATTACCTGCCAACCTGCCTCTACACACGCTATCTGCATCAACCAGCCAGAGCTGAGCTGAGCTGAGTTGAGTTGAGTTGAGCTGAGTTGAGTTGATTTGAGCTCAACTTGTTGACGTGTTTCTATTCGCACTAATGAGGTGTTATATTTTTAACCAATTTCGTTTAGCTAGCAGTCCTGAGGAGTTTACATTTTATAACGTATACGCAAGGAATTCTAATTTGTGTGTTATTGATATTTACACAACTTATTATATTTATATATGTACATATGTATGTAGTTGGTAATGGGGTTTATTCAAATGTTTATTTAGCTATGGCAACCGTTTGAGGCATCTTCTAGGTTATAACTCTAGGGTTGGCAGCCACAAGAAGTCTGCTGTTAGTTTTGGCCGCCTTGCGGTTAAAGGCAATTAATTTTGCAGGTTTATTATTGCCCTGGCACATCGTTACCAGTTTGTCATTTAAAACGATATTTATCATTGTTGCCGGCTCGAGCTCATTTGCATACCCCCACAAAAGGGGCCAACGACAACTCAAACCAGAAACTCGATGTGAAACTCGAACTGAAACCGAAACTGAAACTGAAACTGCCACTAAAACTGGGAGTGTCGTTTGCCCGATAACTTTTACTACGTCATTTTAGTATTTTAATTTAATTTTTTTCTCTTTTTTCTGTCTCTGCTCGTCCTTTGAAATGGCCATGTAAAGGGCGTATTACTTCTGTGCAAATGTTCCACTTTCGTTTTACCAAATACAAAAAAGAAAAAACCTGTAAGTATCTCCAAAGTGGAGACTAAAGGATGAAGAGATATTTCTAATTAGTTTGCAGCTCAACATAGGGTATCTGCCAGTCGGGCACTGCCCACATGTATACTCATTCACTTGTATTTACGTAAGTTTGTTTTTGTTTTCGTTGCTGCGGAAGCCTGGCAGCTTTTTCACTTCATCAATTAACCAAAGGGCAGTAGAAATGTGTTTTTGTCTCTTATTAGCATGCACATAAACAGAGTGAATCCTATTAGGGACTCTCCGTCCGACGTCCTTCCGGCCGCCCCCACACTGGGCAACAAATCCACCGCCAAGAGGCCGTCGGTCATCAGCTTACAGCCTGGACACATCGGGTTTCTTCTTTTCATCATCGTGAGGCATCGTGAAGACACAGACACTGCGTGGGTGCGATAAGTGAGGGGAAGGGAATGGGGCTGTGGGAACATTTGCCACATTAGCTGGCAGATAAAAAGCTAAAGGCAGCCAAAGGATGCTTAAACAAACACACGTCAAGAAAAGTAAAAAGAACTTGAATAGGACACAATTAAAATAATATACTTTATAACAGAAAATAATACAATAATTCTACCAATCAATTATATCTAGGTCAAGCTAAAATTATCTACAATGCATATAACTACTCACTACTAGTCTGGCTAAGATCAGCCTGTGGGGTTTCGAAAGGGAAACTTCTCCTGAAGGCAATGCTCGAAGGGAATAAGAAGCTTCTATCGCATGTTAATTTCTGTGTTCTTTTAGCCAGCCAACGAGCGGACTGAGCCCCTCAGTCAGAAAACTGGGTCAGTTGCATATGTGGACCCTGTATTTAGCGCAGTGCAGCGAGCTCTCAAATGGAGTGTTCATTAGGCCAGAATTGCCCCGTCCTGGACGCTGGACGCTGCACGGTGGACGGTGGACGGTGGACGGTGGACGGTGGACGGTGTGCAAATTTAGCCAGCGTGTCGGCTGCTGTGTCCAACTCGAACGGCGGTGCGTAACGGTGCTTGTAACCCTCCATCGCCCGCCTTACCTTAGTTGCCTAGCTGTCATATGTACCGTTGTTGGGCAGTTACCTTGTCCCCTTTGTTCGGGCTGGCTCCGAAGGGGCGACGATGTCATGCGGCATGCGTCACATGTGCGTGCGTATCTAAATGACAACCATATGCTCGAGATACGGATACACCGGGGGCAATTACCTGACTCGCCGCCACCTGTCCTTCGTCCTTCGTTCCGCAGCCCACGCGTTCGTCCTGCGGCTGTTTGGGGAAATACGAAACTGGCTGCTGCCGTCTCCGTGGGCCAAGCGACAAATTTGACTTTTATACTTTTGAGAATTGCCTGTGACACAGATACACACATATTTAAATTCAGACAATCACAAACACACGCACACACACACCGATGCACAACAGGTATCAGTGAGAAGCATTTGATGCCGAGTGTCCGCTACGATCGCAGCAAGTGCAACTGCAGCAGCAGCAGCAGCAATTGCTGCCGCAATCGAATCGACACGAAATCCAAGTTCAGCTACGTTCGCAGGGCGTGCGCCAGCAAATGTAAATGGGAAAAGGCAAGTGGAAACTGGAAAATGGGAAATGCTAAATGCTAAATGCGAGAACTTTCGGTAAGCGAGTGGCGACCTGTGGCACCGTGGGCCATAACTAACTTAAAAATGCGTTGATGTTTAAAATATGAAAACATATAGAAATATACATTCAAGTTAGTTCAAGTTTAAGCCATTTATAATTGACCAATAGTTCCGACAAGCAAACTCACAACATCAACAGCTATGTTTAACAGCTGTTATGCCCCTTCACAGCTCTGTTATTGAACACAGCTAGTTGACGCACTGCTTGCTTATTTAAATCGCTTTTAGAATGTTTTGATTTTTTTTGCACGAAAATGCTGCGCTGTGCCCATAGTGCGAGGAGGAGGGGGAAAACAGCGGCTGCAGGTTGGGACACGCGGTAGCTGGTTGAGTGGCTAGTAGGTTTAGTTGGTTTAGTTGGTCTAGTTGGTTTAGTTGGTTTAGCTGGGCTAGCTGGTCTAGTTGGGTAGGTGTCACTACTGACGGCGTCGGTTGCCTCGCTGCGTGACGCTGTCCACTCCATTTGTTGTTGTTGTTGTTGTTGCCGCTGTATCTGTTTTTGTTGGTCAAAAGCAGAACATTAAAATTCAAATTCCAATTCATCAAGATAATCGCATTTCAGAACTTTTATTTGCCAAAGCGCACACAGAAGTCACATGTGTGTGTGTGTGTGTGTGCTGGTGCTGGTGCTGGTGCTGGTTTTGTTTGTGTAACCCGGGCAGCGGATGTTGTAAATATTTGGAAATAGCCAGCGCTGCAGCGGCAACTTCATAGCAGCCGCCCCCTCGGCCAGCGCCCCAACGGACCCTTGTTTGTTGTAGCTGTAGCTTTAGCTGTAGTTGTTGTAGCTATGTTGTTTAACACGCACGCACACACCCACCCACACACACACACACACTTTGACATGGAGTGAAAAGGGGTTCTTAGGGCCAATTATTATTAATTGCTTTACAGATACAAACAACGAGCCCGCAGCGGCCCTAACACCAACACCAACAACAAACACACGCACGCACACACACAGACACATGCAGAAAAAAACATGTTACACAATTGGAAAAGTGTAAAGCTTTAAAATTTATTGCAATGGCGTTTTATGGATGCACTTGAAGTGTAAAAGCCGCCTCTTATTAGACAAGCTGAGATCGGGCTAACAAAAGAAGCAGCCGGGCGTAAGGACCTTATACAAATGATCAAAATAATAACAATAATGAAGATAATAGCAGCCCTAATAAGCACAAGTTGCAGTTGAAGTTAAAGTGGAGTCTGGATTTGCCAAAGCGGATTTTCCAACTGGCCGAACAGAGAGGCAGCCAGGAACAATGGCCGGACAGCTGGCGAGCTAGTCAAGCGCTAAATTGACAGGTTTAACAATTTAAATAATAAAATTAATAATAATACGATTTCGCAAGCAATTTTATTGCTAAACTCCAAATGCACAGAGCTTAGCCAGTTGAGTTAGTTCAGTTAGTTAGTGCCCCGACTTTAAGCTGTGTGTACTCTGCCGGATTTAAAATAATAATAGATAAATACCTAAACTGTCGAGTTCGCCAATTTGCATTCGGCCGAATTTTAAGTGCCGCCCGAAAGTATGCCGCATGAAACGGCCACCTGTAAATCGCAGCGTGTTTGAACTGCTTTCCGCACAACATGTTTGCTGCGCAACATGTTGCATTCCACTGGGCGCATGTGGATCACGTTCGGCTCTGTTGCGCTAACAGCAGCGTTAACATTAACAGTCGCTAGTCCATATAGTTGGTCAACGTTAATATAAAGAAAAGACTCGCTTAAAAGCACTTCTATTTAAACTAAAGTTTTTAATCTAAAGAAAATAATGGACACATTTTTGGTTTTGCATTTGAAATCTTTATTAATTTTTCAGCGCTGTTCGTTTTTTTTTTGTGTGGAATTTCTCATTAAATTAATTATAGTTTTAAAACGTTATTTGTTTTGTTTTGTTTCATTTTCGTATTCGTTTGTTTCATCAATAATTAATATGCATAACGTTACTTACAGTTGGGTTGCTTAACTTAAACAATAATAATCATAATTTAATGACAATCGAGTGCAAACGTTTCGATCGAAGACGTTTTATTAAATAATGCCTATTTTCAATTTGTTGTGTGTGCGTGTTTGTAAGTGTATGTGTGTGTTGTGCTCCGCAATCTTCTTGCTTCTCTTTCGTTTTCTTCTCATTGTGTTTTCTTGGGCTTTTGCTTTGCTTAGACGGTTCTCTTCAATTTTAGTTTCCTGTTTCTGTTTCGTTTTCGCTTTCGCTTTCTCCGCCGTTGCTTTTGTTCGTTCTTTCTCTCTCTCTATCTCTCTTTCTTTCTGCGCTCTCTTGTGGTTCATAGTTTTATAAAATATCACATTTTAAGCATTTCTTTTTATGTAAGAAACAAGGTCTTCATATATATTATAAGTTTAGGTTGCATTGACATTGAAACAAACAAGAAGGCAAACTATAAAAAAGCATATTAAACAGTTAATTCTAATTATATATAGCATAGCAAAATGAGCTCAAATATAAACTAAATCAGCTCTCGAACTATATCTGTGTGTGTTTCTGTCTCTCTCTGTTTGTGTGTGTGTGTGTGTGTGTGTGTGTTTGTGTGTGTGCTGTGCCAAATATGGTTCCTATTATTGTTAAAAGTTTCTAGTATTTGAATAGTTGCGCTGTTTCATTTCTTCTTTTGCTTTTGTTTTTGTTCTTGTTTTTAAATTACTTTTAAATCCAATATTTAATGTATTTCATTTGGTTTTTGTTTTTTTTTTTTGTTTTTGTTTTTTGCTTTTTATGCTTTACGTTTATGTAGACATTTAAAATTCTGCAAAGTGCAGCTGAAAATTTAAAATTTGATATATTCGTGTGGATGTGTGTGTGTGTGTGTGTCTGTGTGTGGGTGCCGAAAGTATGCAACACCTTCTCAATGCTCATAATGCCCCACTCTGCGGCCAACCACTCGCTGCTCTATCATTTTTTTTGTTGTATTTTTACTCAGCTTCGATTCGATTTCATTTTAAAAATATTCTTATTTTTGTTTCGCCTGTCACTTCCAATTGCCGCTTGCAAGTTGGCCAAATCGAGTTGTCTGCTGGCGTTGGGTGCTTTTGGGCGCAACGGCTAACAATATTAGGCTGCCTGCTGTTTTTTCTGTATATTCTCTGGTTAATTTTCATGTGGCTTTCCCTTTCACTTGCACATCTGGCCAATCTGCTCAAATCTGCCCAATCGTGGCGAATATGCCCCCAATTGTAATTGTATGTGTAATTGTAATTGTTAATCTTATTAATTTTGTAGTTTTTCTTTAAGTTCAGTTAGTTTGCACCACAAAAGGGGAGTGGGGGATAGGGGATGTTTGCTGGGAGTGTGTAGAAATTGAGTTTACGTTTACAATATTGACAGCTTTACATTGATCTATTTATGCCTGTAGATAAATCCATCGAATGCTTTACACATATACATTTATCGGTAAGTGCGCATACATCTATAATAAATACACACATATAAATACATACATACATATACATATACATATACATATACATATACATATACATATATATATATATATATATATATATACATATACATATATAAATTTCTATATGCATATATACGTTTACACATGCATTTGTTTTTAAGACACATTTTTTAATAAGTAAGTAAACAACTCGTCAACTTTCTGTCAGTTCGTTTGTCTGTCTGTCCGTTAAATAGCACAACTATTTAAATGTACGCACGAGTTTCTATGTGTATAAATTGTGTAGATTTTTCTTAGGTTTATTTTTCTTTTTCGCTCCCTCTTTAAAAGTAGTTGTCCTTATTTGCCTTCTGCTCGAATGCAGTTCAAGTTGACAGCCATTGTCAAATACAAATAATTTGCCATATTTTTTTTTACCAACGCTTGGCGCAATCCACAATCCTCAATCCTACAGGACCCAACCCCTCCCCCCCCCCCACACCCTTAATTTCTGCTTGCTCTTGTTGCTGGTTTTATTTAATTTCATTTTCTTTTTGTTTTTTGATGTTGGCTGTGCGTCAATTAAATTGTTAACGTGCCCAAACTTATTTACACTTGTTTGTTTAACACTCAGAGTTGAATTTTTTCTAAGAATTATTTATGCATATAATAATAATCATGTTAATCAAAAAAAAACCTTTTAATACATATATATATATATATTTTATATTTTATTATTAATAAAATGTTGCCAGCGGCGTTTACCATCAATATTTATATATATATATATGTATATATATATACATGTATATATATATATATATATATATATATATATGTATATATATATACTATCTCTATTTACAAGAATTGCTAGTTTATAAATAAAAAAATAAAAAAAATTGTAAGTATTTATATATAGTATACACGTATATATATTTTTATTTATATATATATATATATTTAAATATATATTTATTTACGTTTATATATATAGATATAGATATATTTATATATATATATATATATATATATATATATTTATTTATATATATGTATGTGATAATGTTTGCAATGTTTTGTTTTCGTTCTGTTTTCTATCTTCATTCATTCGTTTTTATTTATTTATTTTTTTTATTTTTCAAATAAATGCGCTTAGTGTAGACAACTTCTTGGCCAGGCCAGACCAGTCCTAAATCTAGACAACTATTTAAAAAAAAGAACAACAACAATTTTCAATGCTAGTGCTAGACGGATTCACAAAAAAAAAAACTGCATTTCCCATTAGTTAGTTTATAGTTATATATGGTTATCAATTGTGTATGTACATGAATAAATATGTGTATGTGTTTGATTGTGTGTGTGTTGTGTGTGCGTGTGTGTTTGTTACTTAAACTCTATGCATAATGTATGTTTATATAGACGTTTGCCTAACATTTATAGCGTGTGCCAGTATATAGCCAGATATCATGGGTTAATACATATATTTTGAATATATATATTCAACATCATATTCTGTGTTCGCAAAGTTACATCAAATGTATATACATCAATATAGTTTTGTATGCATATGTATATTATATAAATATATTCATATATTTAACACAATCGTTAATCGTTTATAGTTTATCGTTATTTTGTTGTTGTTTTTTAGATAGCCACATTTGATATCTATTAAATTTACTAAATGCTTTTTCTTAGATTTTCTGCCTGTATTTTTTTTGTGGTTCTCGTCGAAAAAAAAACTGCCCTACTTAAGATCCAGCAATTTTCAGCTTATTAATCCATCAATATCTCTGTCTCTGTCTCCGTCTCCGTCTCCGATTCTGTTTCCGTCTCTGTCTCCAAGTGCAACTCCTCCTCGTTCTCGTCTATGAAGTTTAAGAGCTCGTAATGGTCGTTAGTCCTCTGTGGGTCACTTGCGTTCCGCCGGGACGCGGCCCCGCGTCAAATCCCCACTCACAACATGTCCGCAAAGGAGCCGTGGAACTGCTCGTGGAAGATCGGACGGCAGCATTCCTCGACGGCGTCGTATTTGTATTGGCGACTGCGGCCAGTGTGACCGTAGCGCTGCTTTTGTTTCTGCTTCTGTTTGTGGTTCGAAATGTTGCTGCTGCTGCTGCTGCTGCTGCAGTTGCTGTTGCTAATGATGTTGCTGTTGCTGTTGTTGTTGCTGTTGCTGTTGTTGCTGAACTTCTGTGGTTGCTGATGGCGCTGATGCGAATAGGGATACGAATGTGTGTGTGGCTGATAGTAGTGGATGGCATGGCATGAGGCCGTCTTCGTATTGTATTCCTGCAAATAGCGAAGGGATTGCATTAGTTTAGAAAACATCTTGATTAAATATTAAATCCTTAGGCCTAATACGAGATATCATAAAGAAAACACCCTACCGGCAATTAAAAATTGAGGTCGTCCAATTTGTGTTCAAACTGTGAATAGTGCTGAGAGTAGTCTTAGATATTTTAAGAAAATACTTGAAATTTAAATAGAATACAACTTCATTTTCTTCACTCTGCTGTCTCATTCAGACGTTCTATCTGGTCTAGCATCTCTTTCCAGTTTATTCTTTCCCATTCTGAGTTGGTCTTCGTCTGTCGCTGGTCAGCAAAATGATGCCAAAATTGTCGCAACAAATTGCCAAAAGGTTTCATTGCATGTATTGTTGTTGCTCCTGCTGCTGATGTTGTTGGCGCATTGCCCGCTGTGTGTGTGTGTATGTAAATAACACACACAACGGCTTAAAGGTAGCATGAAGTTGCTGCTGCTGTTGCTGCTGAAGCCCTGAAGCCGCATACATATTATCAATAAATTGCATCTGACTGCCAACGCAGACAACACAGTTGTTACGTGCCCCGCCCCCCGCCCCCGTCGCCAACCCCTTCACACAGAAAGCCGTTTGCTGTGCTTCAGTTTATTATTAAAAGGCAAAATAAACTGTTGGCCGCACTTTACTCTCCCCTTCTCATTTTCTCATTCTCTCTCTCTCTCTCTCTCTCATTCTCTGTTTGTCGTTGTGTGTCCTCTTCAAAAATTCTCTTGCAGCTGGCGTTGTGGCACCTTGCTCTAATTTATTTATTGTTGCATGCATGTACAATATAATTTTATTGGGTGTCTGCTGGCGGCAAGTCACCCGCAGCCATTTACATGCCTCTGGCACGCCCACACACACACACACACACACATACACACACACACACACACACACACACACTTGACCGCAGTGCAAGCTTTAACAATTACGTTTGGAAAATTTGTGAAAAGTCAACAGGATAACGGGTTACCAATTTGATACACTTGCTACAGCTCACTCACACACACACATTCACACACACACATGCACCCTTGGTGCTGTTGCTGTTGGGGGCAGCATTTAACATTTGGCGCCAAAGTTATTAAGCGCTTCGAGGAGCTGCGTTCCAACAAAAGCGGCTTAAACATCACACAAATGTATTACAACAACAACAAAAACAACAACAACAGCAAACAACAAAAGGGACGTGTCGCATAAGGTGCTTTCTCTCTCCCTCCCTCCCCCAAGCACATCCCTGGCAGTAGCCACCTGCCCATCCCTGCCAGACTGATTTTTGTTTTAAGTTTATTGATGTCGACGTGCGTTTTTCATGCCTCAGCACACAAACACACTCCACACACACTCCACACACACTCCACACACACACACATGAGAGGGAGAGTGGACAGGTGGCTGGAGCTGGTAACAAGGGGGCGGTGCGGGGCGGGTAAAGGGGCCACAAATCGGATGGCAGACGCGTCTGCGATGTGACAAAACCCATTATAGATGCGACCGCAAAGATAACACACTGACAGAGGGCCTGGCCCAGGTCTACGAAGGTGGGACCCAAAGCGGGGGCTGTGTTTGTGAAAGCGTATGAATGACAATGAATGAGGCGCTGCCAAAATAAATAGTTTAAAATGCTAAATACCCTGCAGCCAAATAATTGTGCAAGTCAAGAGAAGCAAATAGACAATAGGCAAATAAATATTTAAAAAAGATTAAACAAACAAAACTAAAAATATATGCATACTAAAGGTCTAACTTCCTTCGAGTAGTATAGGAAAACATAATATGCCAATTAAACATACGCATTTGCAGCGTATGTAACAGTCGAGCAACGTAATTAGTTAAATCGCATGGACTATGTCCATGGTTTGTTCAGGCTTTGGCTTTTGTTGGTTGGGATATGATTTCATAAATTTCATTTGGTAACCATCAAAAAGTTAAGTCAACGATAAATTGAATGGCTGCCCGATTGACTGACTGAGTGAATGGGCGAATGGGCGAATGAGGCACAGCCCCGCCCCGTTCGGACACAGTTGTCAGCTGGTTGCGCCCCAAAAGAAGGCGGGGCCAGCAGGCAGGCGTCTCCTTTGCCAGTTGCACGTCCAAAAATTGTGCGGTTCGACGGCTGGCTAGGCAACGCAGACAGTTTACACACACGCACACACAGACCTGCACATTGAAATATGAAAAGCGTCAAAATAATCAAAAAGCAGAAAAAATTGATAACAACAACAACAACAACAGCGAGCGAAAAGTCAAATGCCGTCAAAAAGCGTCATTGAACCCTTAGCCAATTCAATGGCGCATAAGGGCAACGTCCAAAAGAGAGGGGGCGGGGGGGGAGGGGGTGGGGTAGGGTGCCTGGCTGGGCACGCACATGTGACAGGGTCACACAACAAAAGGACACACAGCGCCAAGGCAACAGTAAGCGGAGGACGACAGCAGCTGCCCAGGAACAGCAGCAAATTTAACAAGCACACTTATTTAGAATACTTTACAAATTATATTCTTTTGAAATACATTCTATTTAAATATAAAATAAGTTTCATTTTTTTATGTTGAGTAAGGTATTCACAGATTTTGTTCAATGTAAATTAATAATAATAATATGCTTTGAATACAATGGATTGATGTCAAACACATGAATTAAGCACTTAAAGCGCTTTATATTATAAAAGTGGTTTATACTATATAGATGCGTAGATATTTTACATACTATATATCCTTCTATTGACACACTTATTAATAAACATTTAATTATAACATTTTTCGCATTATATATCTTTTTAACAGAAAGAAAGAAAGTGTTGCCTACTTTTGCGGGCAGCGGCGACTGCATTGAAGTTTTGGCCTCAATTCGCAGCGAATATTTTTCTCGTGGCAGCTGCTTGACTGTAGCATGCACTTTAAGTGTTTCTCAAGGTGCTGGCGATTTTCGACCAGTGAAAAAATTCTGACAGCTCATAAATTGGCGCCGCTAGGCGGCCATGCCCCCCCCCCCCCCACATGCCATGCCCACATTTGGCAGGCCGTTCTCTATTTTCAGGCAACTCTCGTGGAGCTGTCTATATTTGTGTCTGTGTGGCTGTGTGCGGCCCGTGCCAAGTCCAGTCAAACACCAACTGACGCCTGCTGCTGCTCGTTGTTGTTGGCGGTTGTTTGCCTGCCGTTGTTTATATTCCACAGCGAAACGAACGAAACGAAACGAAACGAAAGGCAGCCCAAACAAAAGCCGTTGCACAAACATAGGTGTGAAGCGCCAACAACAACAAAAAAAAAAACGAAAGAACAACAAACTAAGTGGAAACTCTGTAGATACTCTCGGCACAACCAGTTGCCCGAATGAAGCATTTTAAAACATGATAAAAAGGAATTTAAAATATAGAATTGAAAATAGTTATTAAAAATAAAACCTTAAGCTATAGAAAACAAAAATACTCGGGCAATATTTAAAAACAAATAAGTCTAAGCATCAATTAAAAATATTTTTTATTAAGTGTATGCTATTATGAAATAAAATGGTTAATAAGAACATGGACAAATAAGTCTCACAAATAAATTTGCTAAAGCCAATCATAAAAAATGGGTAGACACACTTTGGAAAATCAAAGGGTATTTTATTAGTCAACAAGTCTCTTGTCTGTTGGTTTTGTTGTTGCTGCTGCCTTTTACTTGGACAGTTAATGAAGCAAGCCAAACGACACTTCGAATATCTATCCAAAAACATGCAATGAACAACAATAAAATATATTAAAAAAAGGGTGCAATAAAAAAAATGTTTTACGCGTTGTTTTATTAGCCAGACAGCAACAACAGCAACAACAGCAACAGCAACAGCAACAACAAAATGGCCGCCAGTGTGCGGCTGCAGCGGAAACGGAAGCTGATTGCGCGGTTTGCGTTTGCGTTGGTCCGCTGCAGCCGCAGTCTGTGTGTTCGCGTTAGCTGCCACACCCCCCATTTTGACCTTATGCCCGCCCACGCACACGAACACAAAACCACAACGACGATTGTTGTCAATGTTGCAAATCTGATCTCATTAAAAGCGCGCGCGATTTGAGCGCGTTTCGCGTTGCGCGTTTTGCGTTTTGCGTTCTGCACGCGGCTTTCCAATCAGGCGGCCATTTGACATTCGCCCATCGCGCGTTGATTAAGCGAAGTTGGCCGCGACCGTAACGGCATTTGTGTTTGCGGCGCCACACGCGATATCTCGTCAATCGCTCTGTTTGCTTGCCAAAAAAAAAAAAATTGACTTTGAGATGCTTTTGCACGGCCTGATTGATGTGCCCGATAGGACGCGGCGGGGAAGCCCGCCGAGGACTTTGTCGTTTTTTGCTTTTAACTATTGCATGTTGTCGCTGTCGTTTCCATTTAACAGCGGCTCTTGGTGTACTTTTTGTTGCTGTTATTGTTGCTTCCGCCAGAGGCGACAAACGAGACACAAACAAAACAAAACAACACACACATACACACACACAAGGACTCGTGCCCCTTTCCATATGAGCCGTAATTGATGGCTCTACGCTGCGTTCTTGGCTATCAAATATTTCGCTATTTGGACCGGCCTGGTTCGATTGAGTTTGGTTCCCTTTCCGTTTCGTTCATTTTATCGCATTTTAGCTGACTTCTTGCCCGCCAGGCGCTTGGACACGGGCTGGATTCGGATGAACTGGCTAATTGCAACGAACTATTTTGTGGCTTTTGCGAGTGTTACAAATATGAAACTATGCAGACAAATGTGAAATGTGTCCGTGTGCTTAAATGTGATTCCAGCTTGCATCACTTCAACCAAAAAGCAATTCGCAAAGTTGTAATAAGTTTCGCTGAGAAAGAGTTAACAGAGACTAACAAACATGTATGTTTAAAGCATAATTGCTGGCGCTGCAGAGGACTTTTCAGATATTTCAGAGCAGCCCAAAAGTATGCCCTTCTTGCTTCCTTTCAAGAAATCTCTTGCACTTTTTGTGACCGCTTTATTTATGGGGGAGCTAACTGATTTTAATGTTCGATTTACTTACGAATGTCTGGCTTAAGCTTTAGTATAATTACAATACACTATCAAAATACGCTGGCAATCAAGCACACACACACACACACACACATATATATATATATATATATAGAGTAATCCAACCCCCGAGTCGAGTCAAGTCGAGTCGACTTCGCTGCCGATAATTTAATGGTCTGCCATTTAATCTGCATTGAATTTATTATCTCGGCAAAATTAATCTTGATATGTGGCCCGCTTATGGCGACGCTCGCTGACAAAAATAGCTAAAAAGCAGCGCCAAGCACGCGTCGACTCTCCCTTTCTTTCTCTCTATCTCTATCTGCCTCTCTCCTTGTCGCTCTTCTGTACTTTGTCTCTGGGTTGGTTGTATATCTCATAAAAATTTGCAATTGCTGGCAACGCATCTGTTCGCCAAGTGTCTCTAAATCTTTAAAGAATTATTTACTACAGTTTTTCTTGCGCCCGCAGACGACGCAGTTTCAAAAACCACAACAACAACAGCAACAGCAAATGGTGGGTGATTTGCAGACAAACCCCCTTTAGCAGGCGCAGTTCCAGTCCAAGGCTGACAATGTCACGCCAACAGAAGCGGCAGCAACCACCAAGCATTGAGCCACCGTTGAGCCACCCTCGTGTTATTGCGCTACGCTTGCCATTGTCCGCTTTTACATTCATCTCGCCCCCGCTTCTGGCCCGGTCGCCAGCGTGCCCTTGCCCAGGCTAGTTCCCACTCCCGTCTCTTGGCTGTTGGCTCTTGGCGCCTTGCCAGCGCACAGTGGGACCACAATGCATAAGCTGACAAGCTCATATAAACAAAAAACAATTATATAAGTATAATAATATATCTTCGCATACATATAAAAATCCTCTGTCAATATGCCTCCCTTAAAAAATTAACTAATTGTCGTCTAGATAGATTGTAAATAAATAAAATAAAAAAAAATAATTAAATATTCTTATAAGATATAAGTTATATACACATAAAAGTAAGTAAAATAAATGAAAATAAATTTAAAAAATACTATGAAATATATATACATATGTATGTATATGTTGTATATATTGTATATATTCCTAGTTTCGTTTAGAAATAATTACTTGTCAAAGTATTTAACGCTTAACTCATACAAATAAGTTCGGCAAACTACTTTAAAAGGTTTAATGAATGAATGATTATCACCTTAAGTAATAAAGAAATACAGTTCATAAAGCTGTATTAATTAGTAATATATATACACTCTGTTTCTATAGAATACACCAGAAATATTTATTTAAAATTCCTCATATAAAAGAGTCAGAGTGAATATTAAGGACAAAATTCCTTTTATATATGGATTTATGTTATGGATAAATGTATAGATATCAGTATTATAATTAAGTGCAGCTAACATAGATGTAGAACTATTTGGTGAGAATTATTTTTGACCACTGTGCAGTAAACGTTGCGGTGCCTTGTCTGCAAATTTATTATGTTATGTCTTCGGCTTCGTTCCGGGCGCCATCAGTGGGTTAAGGTTTCTTTTTTCACAACTCTGTGTGTGTTTGTGTGTGTGTGTGTGTGCGTGTAATTGTTGAAGGGCATGACGGGCACAGCCCAAACTAAACTAAACCAAGCCCAATACCAGTTTTTGTGAATCTGCGCCAGCCTCGAGCATAGCAATTTCTATGTCACTCGCCGTTGCTGCTGCTGTCCTTTTGGCCATCATTCAATTTTAATCAGCATGGCTAAATCTCGCCAGCCAGACAAGACTCCAAGACTCCGACTCCGACTCCGACTCCGAATATGTCGCCGACTCCGTCTCCGTCTCCGTGGCTGGAGTCCCTTATCGAAACTGGCAACTCGTGCGTCGAATTTGGCAACCAGAAAAACAATGGCCAAAGAAAACCTGAACAAGCGACCAACTTTGGCTTAGCTGTACTTTAAATACGCTTACATATTACATATATTATATGTATAGTATATGTATATATGTCTTTATAAGTTCGATTGCTCATTGCTAAAGTAATTAGTGCTGAGCGAAAGAAAAATCATTTTTAATCATTGATATATTTTATTGACTAAATAAGAACACGTATGGAAATCACTTTTAGTTTCTATAATAAGAAAGCAGTTTCTCAGAATGCAACATTTGATTCGATTTTGAAGGGTATACAATAAAATAAAAAATGTGACTGCAAGCAGCAACAAAAAAAAGAAATAACTGACAAATTTCAACAACTCTTGTTGCTGTTGCTGTTCGCATTGCAATATTGAAATGTTTTGGCTTTTGGTTTTGTTGGCCGCTTTGCTCATTTCTTTTATGGCTATCATGGCTAAGTGAATGCTAACGTCCGATTCCGATTGCGTTGCACATGTGACCATTTGAATGCATTCGAGATCCAATATTTATATTCCCAAACAGACGTTTAGCATTTCTTTTTAGCCGCTGTTGGCCTTCTCCAGTTGTTGCCTTGCCTTATTAGCCGTTCTCAAGTTTGCAAATGCCATGTTGTTGTTAGTTGCGAGTGATTTGGCGAAATTAAAACGATTGGGACTCCCAATCGCCCCAAGTTGCCATGCGAAGTCTGATGGCAAATCAACTGTACACAAATCGTTCAATCAGATCAAGTTTGGCCGGACAATGGACACATAGTACAAGGACAACACATCCTGCCCCCAGTCGAGTCCAGCAGCACCAAACAGATGCATTCAAAATAAATGCAATTGAGTATGAAAGATCATTGTGTGCGCACTCACTGGATTCACCTAACAGCAAGTGAATAATGTATGAGTGCATGTGCGATATTCAAGCTGGTTGCTGAATATTCAATTAACAACACACATCGGAACAACTACAGCTGCCGAGTGGCCAAATGAGTATTCTATGAGCACTAACTAATTTATTCAGCTGAGTACAAGTGCAACAAATCTATTTGCCAGCTTTCGATTCACTCACTTGAGCTCAAATCAAATGAGTTCTTGATGAGTATCCTAGATAATATTGTTTTCAATTTAATTTTGAAATATTAGAAGTTTAGTACTTTAATGAATCGAAAGTTTACACTTTGCTTGTGTGAATGAATGATTCCTGTACTTTTTCGCTAAGTGTATTTATTGATGGCCACATTAAACAATTTATACATAATCTTTATCACACATGCCGCTAAGTACTTTCTGAGTATGACTCAATAAGTATTTCTCACATAACCACATACATACATTTGTGTGTCTACACACACACACACGCACCCGCACACACGCACACCCTTGCCCACAACCATATACTCATTTTTGGCTGTCGTCTCCCTTTTGCGCCTGCTACTTAACACTCGAGGCAAATTAGTTGCGCCTCGGCACAATTGCGACTATAAATCAACACACGCAACAGCAACAAAGTCGCATTTTGCAACACATTTTTTATGGTGCCCAAAAACGTGCGCCCTTCGGATGCGAATGCGAATGCGGATGCGAATGCAGTGAATGCTGAGTGTCTGGTTCACCCTTATACCTCCACTTCCACTCCCACTCCCATTCCCATTCCCACCCCCGCTTCCGCTCCCTTTCCCCAGCGACCCTGTCGAATGCACAAAGCGCACGCACAATTGTGCAAATTGACAGATTTATAACAAAATGCAATGAATAACAGCATTATTCACATTATTCACTCGCAAGGGGTGCGCCCTGCTCGTGAATTGAGCGAGAGAAAATCGATAGCGGGCAAAATAGCATATTGAGTATTCAGTATAGAGGATTGCATCTTAGGCCTTAAGACTTTTAATGCTGATATTGGGATTTCGATTTCAACAGGCGCCTTAATGGCGCACACAGACACTCACACTCAGACACACAGATACACATGTGTATATATATGTACTCATAATCCGTGCGGCAGACCAAGAAAATGGGGGCATGTGTTTATGTGAGTGTGTGTGTGTGCCTTTGAGCTGTGCAAACAAGTTCCCACAGCACCAGATGATGCGGTCCGGATCGGCGTCCGAATCCGGCATTACCCCAGATTCCGGTGCAAGTGAAAATAAAAAAGAATAAAAATAAATGAAACAAATCTATGAAGTTCAATCAGTTTTAATTGATTCATTTCGGGGTTGTGGCCGAGCCGAAGCCGGAGACCAAGCCGGAGCCGAAGCCGGAGACCAAGCCGGAGCCCTGCTCACTGCAGATAATGATGATGTTGCCTGTTAATAAATTTATTATCTTGGGAATATGCGAGAGCGGCTAAAGCTAAGCTGACGCCGGCAGCGATGTCGATGCCGATGCCGATGCCGACGCCGACGTCGACGCTGGCAGCAACAGCGACAGCGACAGAGGAAGTGGCTCGTTGATTTGAAATGGAGCCCTGGGTCTCGGCCAGACCGCAAATTTATTATGATTAAAGTTTGAAAAGTTGAAATTGATGCTGCAACAGTTAGAGGCAACACGTTGCGGGCGCAAATGAGAAATGGGACATATAAAACAAGAGAACGATAACGATAACGATAACGATTACACTTAAGCATGATCATGAAAAGCGCTCTTAGTGTGAATAAAAGCAGCCAAAATAGCTGCATAAATTATACATTAATAGTACAGTGAATACACAATATGACTAACTAGCTAAAGAGGTTAGCAGTTGAAGTTTGTTTAGTTTAAGTTCTATCAAAGTTTGAGTTAGACAAACTTTGATTTGAACTTTGTTCTAGATTTAAGTATAAATTACATTATATAGATATCGATACATAGATATAGTTAGGTATATGAGCTACATCAGATTTCTCTTCCCATTAACATTTTTTTTTGTACTTTGTCAATAACTAAACCGAACTAACATATTGCCGTAATAATTTAAAATTAATTAAAGTTTATTTGGATTCTTCGTTTACTTGATATACTAACTGCCAGGACTATCTTTTTTTTAAAGCGAAATAAACACGAATAACAAGAAGAAGAAGTACAACTGAAATAGGGATTATATTGGGTACATTCTAGGCTTTCTACAAAGCTATCGTTTGTGATATTTGGAGGAAGTCTATTATTTTCACAACTTTAATTAGTTATTTAATTTAAATTGTATTAAAAAAACATGAATAAGAAGAAGAAGTACAACTGAAATATGCTTTCAAAAAACTATCGATAGTGATATTCGGAAACTGCACTTCTATTATTTCGTTATTATATTTGTCTTAAAAACTGCACTATAATTATTTTTCACAACTATATATTTAGTTATTTAATAAAAATTGTTTTTAAAAACATGAATACCAAGAAGGAGAAATACAATACAATACAACTGAAATAGGGCTAATAGTGGGCACATTCTAGGCTTTCTAAAAGAAATATGGCTTGTAGTATCTGGAAGACTAGAAGTGACCTAAAAACTGCACTAGTTGTTTAATTTCAATTATATTTGAAAACATTTATAAAAAGAAGAAGTACAACACAAATAGGCTTTCAAAAAAGTATCGATTGTGATATTCGGAAGTGCAGTCTTCCTATTATTTTGTTATTGTATTTGTCTTAAAAACTCCACTACTATTATTTTGCACAACTCCATTCAGTTATTTAATTGAAATTGGATTTGAAAACATTTAATTATTAAATTGAACTCACCATAACAATGCTCCATTTTTTGCATATGTGACGCAGGGCCTTTTTGTAGCATCACGGTTTCATGGTCCAGAAATTCTTTTTGGGTTTCGCGCCGGTGGCCATGGCCACGGAGGTGGAGCCGCCCGCTGCGGAGCCCGCGGCGGAGGCAATTGAGCGCCCAGAGGCGCGCTGCTGATCGGCCGAGCAGCGTCGCGGATAGTTGAACGGCGATATGGCGCCGCCGTTGACACCGGCCGAGTCCGGCATGGCCAGG
The DNA here is from genome assembly GCA_004143845.1 of Drosophila lacertosa. Classification (NCBI taxonomy): domain Eukaryota; kingdom Metazoa; phylum Arthropoda; class Insecta; order Diptera; family Drosophilidae; genus Drosophila; species Drosophila lacertosa. The sequence goes on along the minus strand of SCDZ01000218.1, from coordinate 164,963 downwards.
CCCATATTCATGCCCATAGTCATGCCCATTGGCATGCCCATGCCCGCGATTCCCTGATCCTCGCCGCAGCTGGCCATGCTGCTCTTCGAGGTGGACGTGCCCGACGCTGTCGAGGAGCGACAGCTGCGCAGATTATGCGGCAATGTGCTCGTGTGCATGTGGCTGTTGTTGCTGTTGTTGTTGCTGTGCTGCATCAAATTGGAATTGGGATGTGTGGCATGCCCCTGGCCGTGTCCGTGTCCCTGTCCCTGTCCGTGTCCATGTCCATGTCCATGTCCATGGTTGTGGCTATGGCTGTGACTATGGCTAGTGGGCGTGGCCGTCTTGTAGTAGCGCAGGCTCTCGTTGTAGCTGGCGCCGCTGCTGCTGCCGCTGCCGCTGAAGCCGCTGTCGAGGTCGCCCTCGTCGAACTCCGGATTGATGCAGCTATTGTGGGCGTGATCCTTAAGCTCCATGCTGTTCAGCGTGCTCGACAGATTCTCGAGGCTGGCGTGCGAGGCGGAGCTCGAGTTGGACGCAGTTGCGCTGGCGGCTGCGCCACCAAGCAAGCCGCCACGACGCGGCCGCTGGCCCGTGGCCATTGAGTTCTTCGCCTGCGCGGAGGAGGACGACGATGACGAATTGTTGCTATTGCCAGCCACAGAGCTGCCCATTCCCATGCCCATGCCCATACCCATACCCATGCCCATGCCCATGCCCATGCCCAGATTAATGTTGCTGGCGCTGCTGCAGCTGTTGCTGGTTGCGGGCGCCTCGAGCTGGGCATCGTTGGCGGCGCCGACGCCGACGCCGACGCCGGCTGGGCCGCCGTGGCTGGGACTGATGTCGGGCGGCGTGGGCGGCATAATGAGCGCCTCCAGTGACAGATTGAGCTCGTCCAGCACACGGAAGTGATTATGCTGGACGCGACGCAGCTCCTCCTTGACATTGCCAGCACCGGACGTGGCAATGCGATTGTCGGAGAGCACCTTGCGTATCTTCTGGTCGCTCACCTCCTCGTACAGGTTCTCGGTGGTGCCGTACCGCGTCGTATACGTGTGTCGGTCGCGCTCCTCGGCGCTCGGCGACGACGACGTCGACTGGCCGCTGTGCGACGACGACTTCGAGCGGAAGCTCTTCGCCAGCAGCGCCCGTATCGAGTTGCGCGGCGGGCTCTTTGACGGCCCATGATGTCCGTTACCCTGACCGTGGCCCTGGCCCAGGCCCAGGCCCTGAACCTGACTACCGCCCTGGGCGGGCACGTTCGTATGGCACTTGGCCGCGCCTGGCTCGTAGTAGGCATAGGAGTAGACATGGTTGAACGGTGCAGCGGCTGCGGCTGCAGCGACACCACTACCACTAGCAGCACCGCAAATAGCACCGCCAGCTGCACCACCAGCTGCACCAGCTGCAGCAGCAGCAGCAGCAGCACTGCTGCTACTGGTGGCAGCTGCGCCGCCATTGTAGGCCACATGCACCGAGGGCGTCGAGGACATGCCGGCGCCGTGCGAGGGCGTGGCACTGCTGCTGCTGGGCGTCATGACGCCAGCGGCAAAGCCGTAGTCCAGCGACGAGGTGGACGACGACGACTGCGTGTTGGCCGTCGGCTCGAAGCGTTCCATTGTGGCGGCAATATTCTTGCGTGACCATTTCACCTGCGCAAGAAGAAGAGAACATTCTTTGATTAAGTAATCAAAAGTAAGAGAGAGAGAGTAAGAAAAAGAGAGAGAGAATGTTGCTCACCTGCTGCTCGACGTCCATTTTGTGATTGCTGCGGCGACTGTGACCGCGTCGGCGTCGCTCCGTGAACGGCTCGCCGTGGCCGCCCTGCAGCAGCAACAGCTCCCCGTTCTGCTGTGAGGAGCCCGAGGAGGACGAGGGCGGCGCCGGCAGGCAGAACTCGATGCTGTCCATGTCGTCCGGAAAGATCAGATCGCCCCGATGCCCGTGATGATGACCCAGCGTAGCGGCGGCGCCATGTGCCATGCCCATACTATGCCCCTGGCCTTGCCCCTGTGCCTGTGCCTGTACCTGTGCCTGTGCCTGCAGCTGGCCCATGCCATGGGCATGACCCAGGCCGTGGGTATGTGCATGTGCGTGTCCATGGGCGTGTCCATGTCCGTGTCCGATGCCATGGTTATGGCCGTGACCGCTCATGGTCAGCTGGCTGCGCTGCAGATGCCGCATGGAGCCGTGTCCGGGCGCACTGTGCACGGCCGCGGCCGTGGTCTGTCCAGTTAGCTGCTGCTGGCGCGGCAAATGTTGCTGCAACTGTTGCTGCTGCAGTTGCTGTTGCTGCTGCAAAGTTGGCGGCGGATAATCCGACGGCGGCGGCGGCGCAAAGCTGGCGAACTGTGGCGAGGCGCAGCGGTTCTGAAACTTGGACGTGCTGCTGCTGCTGCCGCTGCCCGGATACATGTTGCTGCTGCTGCTGTTGCTGTTGCTGCGGCTTAGCTTGCTCAAAATGTACTTCGCGTTATCGCAATCGCTATCGTTATCGTTATCGAGTCCAGTAATGACGTTGACGCTGCTCAAATGCTGGCCAAGCGCATCATCTGCAAGAGCAACCAAAAGGGGAGATGAGTTTGAGTGTGAGTAAGAATTCGAGTATGAGATGGGTCATTAATCAGCGTTGGAATTGAAAGCGCTGCCAAAGCAAATGTGCATGCGGGCGGATGGGGCAGCTCAGCGAATGAGAGAGAAAGAGAGAGGGGGGGAGGGCAGGGGGAGAGATATGGCAACGGAGCGACACATGACTGACATGGCATGCCAAAATCCCACAAATAAAAGCTGGAATTATGAGCTTTGCTCCGGCACCGAGACGGCAGCGGCGCAAACTCCAATCCCAATTTATTTATGCGACCGCCAAACAAAACATTGTTGCCGCCACAACAACAACAACAACAACAACAACAACACGCATGTAAAACATTTGGCGTTGGCATGCCATTTCCCAAATTTCCCATTTCCCAGTTGTCAGTGCTCAGCTCTCAGTTCTCAGTTCCATATAGCTGGCCACTCGACGAATGCCATAAAACAGCATTAAAGCTATTAACGGGCAGCGGGCGCAGGCAAAGTTTTTCAATACCCCGCCATTGGCCCAAAGCATAAATGGGGTATTTGAGTTTGTAGTTTAACTAAGATTGCCTAAACATAAAGAAATAAAAGCTGTACCCTTTATACTTAATGCTATATCTGTGAGGCTATTGACTTCTGTACTGACATCCTTTTAGGGTATCTGGCAGTCGTTGTCCTTATACTCGTTGCTCTCGTGCGTGTGTGACTGATAGCGGAGCCGAGCCCGAGGCCGAGATTCGCTTCATCCTTGTCCCGCTCACCGGCCACCGGCCACCGGCCACCCACTTCTGTGAGCGTGACCATAAATCAATCAGAGCAGTAGGCGCATATCCCCTTTTATGAGCCGCTGGCAACGTAGCAAGCCCAGCCAGTCAGCTAGCCAGCTTGCCACAGCGGGCATAATCCTTGAGGCAGCTGCAGTACAAAAACAAATGCATGCCTCAAGGCCAAGTGCCAAATGCCGCAGACGCAATTGAAATGCGCTGCAATTTGCTGGAACAACAAGTTCTCTTCTTCTTATTTGTTGGCAGCTCAACTGAATGTTGCACTCGCAACAGATTTCTTGTTATTGTTATTGTTATTGTTATTGGTATTGTTATTGGTATTGTTATTGGTATTGTTGAATTTTATACATTTTTGTACTCTGCCTGAGAGCTGACATAAAGTGCATATTGGTTTTTGGTCGACTTGAAGACATGTTTATTAACTGAATTGAGGAAATTTAAATCCGTATGAACAGAGTATGTTGCAGCCGATTTTAGCTGGCTGCATAGTTCTAAGCACGGTTTTTTCTTCCTTTTTGGTGGGGTATTCCCATTTCAATGCACAGCAATAACGAACTCCAAACAAGCAACCAAACTGGCCAACTGGCAACTGGCAATCATTTTTGGCCCAAGCTGATTGATATATCAAATTGATAGCCGAGCGCCATGGCCGAAAGTGTTTAGTTGGTTTTATTATTGCACCGGCCGTGGCAACAGCAGCTGGCCAAACCATTTGGGCTGGATAGGCCACACCTCATAGCCAATAGCCACCCCCCACCCTCCACCTCACACCTGCCACCTGCCACCTGCCACGCCCTCTATTTGCAGCCCCTGTTGCAACACTCGCAAAAGTTTTACTGCGTGTTTGCGTATTTGTTTCTTCTATTCGCCTTTTTCTGTTTTGTTTTGTTTTATTTTTTTTTTTTGTTGCTATAGTTGATTTTTTGTGTGTTGGTCTTTTTTTGTTTTAGGCGATTGGATTTCACATGCAAATTTTAACGAGTTGTTTGTGGTCGTCTATGGGCGTCTGCCACAACAACAACAACAACAACAGCAATTGGCGTTTATTTGCAGGCAACATTTTGATTTGGCTGATTGAGTTTCAGCCATGTCGAAGATTAAAAGCAGAAAGAAATTAAAAAAAAAAGATAAATAGCCCAAGCTGCACTAACTAAAATGATTTTTCAATTAAAATAATAAAAGCATTTACCAACTGTACACATACATGCGTATGGACACACACACACACACACATACACACACATACACACAAACGCAAATACTGCATAGATAATTGAGATGCCTGCAGAAAATTGATTTTTCCTAAGCGCACATTTTTCCCATATGCAAAAAAAAAAAAAAGAAAAACAAAAATGTTGTAATAAGCTTGTGTTTTTTCTGCTGCTCTTTTCTTTTTTTTTCTTTTTTTGTTTTCAGAGAGATAAATGCATTTGCCGTACGTGATTGGAATAACGCCGAGTATTAGCCTTGCATGTATATCCTTGCAGTAGTCTATTTTGGACCATGTATTCATATTCAGAAGCCTCGTATAAAGAAGCTTAACATATCTACATATATAACATTTTATTTGATTTTTCTCGATTCCAAATTAAATGTTGTTATATATGTATATATGTACATATATATTTCTATTAAATTTTCTACTCAATCTTCGATTATTTAAATCTATTGCTTTACTAGACTCGGCTCAACTAGGGACACTTTCCTTGATCTCCCTCTTTTGTTCTACTTATCAGCAGCTACTGCAGCTGCAACATGTGCGAACATCTGCCACATGCAGCTTTTCAATTTGCCTCAATTTGCAACAGGCAATTGTCTGATTTTGAGGTGATCTGACAGCAGGCGCAACAGGTTCCCCATGCCAGGCCAGGACAAAGCGCAGCTCGTTAGCTAAACACACACTTGCTACTTTCATTCCACCCCCATTCCCTTCCCGCCCCCTGCCATCAATGCCGTTGTCTGCGTGCGGCTCATTAACACGTTTTGTCTGCATGTTGTACATCATTAGAAGCCAAACAGACCCAGAACTTAAACTGAAATATGCGTCGACGTCTACTTGAGCTAGTTGGTATGTGGCATGGGGCATGGGGCATGGGGCACGTGGCACAAGCAGCTGCTAGCTTCTATGGCCAAAAATTCATTGATGTCATCCACCATGAACACTCATCCATTTGCCTGTACACTCAGCCTTTCATTCACTCGCTCGTTCATTTATTTAGTGTGCTCGCATTCGCATTCGCATTTGGATTCGGATTCGGATTCGAATTCGGATTCGCCTTGAGCCCTTTTTGCAACATGCATATGAAAATTGGCCAATTTGGCGGACTGTAACTGAAACACGCAGCGGAAGCGCACCGAACAAGGATCGCAACGGTACCGTTGGCTCCCAATTCATTTGTGGCACGCCGCTTGGCATCCGTTGGCCGCGGCCCGCACTTATCTTCCTTCCCCTTTCAATTCGGTTGCCATCCTGCTCCACATAATGACTTTAATTAACATACATCGCATCGAGCGCATGCTTGTGGTTGTTGTTGTTGTTGCTCCTCTTGTGAAGGCCACTCTCTGGTTGCAAGTGGCTCGCTCAAGTGGAAGTTTTGGCAGTGCGTTCGCAGCTGCAAATGTGGGTCACAAATTGGTTAAAAGCAACAGCAACAACAACAACAACAACAACAGCAAAAACTGCAACACCACTCGCAGCAACAACCATAGCGTACAATTATTTAATAAAAACAAAAGTTCGCTATCGGTTTTATTTTCCATGTTCACTTTACTATTTTCGGTGCCCTTGTTGGTTCCATTGAACATATTGAATGAGTCCAGCTTCAATACCAAAATAACCATCTGAAAATCCCTTTAAAAATTTAGGTTGAGTTGAGCGAAAAATTCGCTGGAAAACTCAGATTGGAGTCGACCCCATTTGTTTTGGGCAGCATTGAGCAGCTGTTTATCAGTTAATTAACTGGTTTAAAAATAAGGACAACTAACTAAGTGTGAGCTTTAATAGGATTATTAAAGAAATAAATTGTCAACAAAATCAAATCCTTCTTTAATTTATAAAAACCTTTTTTCAACTCCAGCAAATTTTTAAAAGTTTTGATTGGTTTTCTTGTTTTTTTTTTGGCTGTTAATATTCGATGATTTGTAAAAACGAAAACTACTCAAACAAGTTTATATATATTTCATGCGCTTCTTAGATTATACATTACACATCTTTATATTTTTTTAAAATATTTTTTTTACTCTTCTGGTTTTTTTCTGCAAAGACAATCCTGTTGCTGCCCGATGTTATTACTTTTATTTCATTCTTGTTTAGCTGGTATCAACTCTAATACACCGAACACACACACACACACATACACACATACACAAGCAAGACTTTGCATGGCAAACCATTTATATATACAAAAAAAAAAAGAAGATAAATAAAGCAGGAATATACAGGAAAAACTAAAGCAATGGCAAATCTTACCAAATGCCAACACAAATTTTGTTTGCGCTTTGTATTAGGTTGACAAAAATCAACACCCAGACAAAAAGACAGAAAGACAGACAGACAGACGAAGGGACGGACGGAGCTTTTCCTCAATCAGAAGTCAACGACGGACGGGGAAAGGCGCTGAGTGGGTGCAGTTACAGGAGATAGATTTATGGTGCCAGGCCGCCCACACACACAAAAACACGCACACACAGCAGATGGGGCATGCGACATGAGGCAAGCGGAGAGTCTCTGTGTGTGTTTGTTGGGCTTTAGCTGTTTGTCTTTTGCAAATGCTGGCAATATTTTGCGGTAAAAGGTGAATTTATTAGCACTCCCCACGCAGCCAGTTCGTCTTTCTTTCAAATTATGGTCGCCATATGTCTGTCAGCCCCAAAAACTCTACACACACACACACACACACGCAACTCTTTTGCTTGGCCAACATTTCAGGTTTCTTTAAGCTGGCTGCATCTTTTTTTTCCCTACCCCCCTTTCCCCGTCCGTATGTCGCCGTCGCTTGGCCCAATTCTTATCGTAGGCGCTGCAATTTAAAACACATTTTCGGGGATTAAAATCTTGACAAATCATAAACAAAACGGCGTCGCCGAGGCAGCTGCACGGCCTGCACGCAATTACGGCAACGGAATTGTATCTGCAGCCGTATCTCTAAATGTATCTCTAAATGCTGTATTTGTATCTGTATCTGTGTCTGATGCCGCCGTCGCTGACTGATTTACTTGGGCCCCACAAAACAGAGAGACAAAAAGAAGAAACAAGGCCCAAGAAAAAAAAACCACAGACAATGACAATAAAATGCCACACGCACAAAGAGGAAACGAGCGACAGAGAGAGAGAGAGAGAGAGAGAGAGAGAGAGCGAGAAGTTAGATGGGCCAACGTTACGTGGAAAAACGCTGGCAGCTTCTCAGCTTTTGTCCAGCGACACTTTATGAAAAAGAAAATGAAAAGCCTTAGCTAAAGCGGGCTAGCAAGAGAGAGTGGGACACCGAGTAGGTAACGGGGAAGGGGGCGTGGCATGCCTAATGCTAGCGGCAGCCGCATAAAAGCCACATGATACGCATCTTTTGGATTGTTGCTCTTGAATTTTTAAGCCGATTTTTGGTTGACTTTGCTGCGACATAAAACACAATAAAACTGATATAAAAACGCTGGGCAACCCAAATGGTGTTGTTGTTGTTGTGGTTGGGTGACAACATGGGAAAGCGGTATAGTAAGGGGCAGGGGGAGGGGGCGAGGGGCTATCGAAAACTGACAACGCTTTCAACGCATGTCAATGTCGACATTTTCAAATTCCAATAAGTTTCTGGTCTGTTGTTGCTATTGTGATGGTCTTTGATAAAACGGTAAAATAAACAAAACGAACACACACACATACCTATATGTATGTACATATATATATATACATACAGGTTTTAGATAAACGCCATATGTAGAACGTAACTTACCAGGAAGTCGGAAAAAGCCCAGTTGCCAGATTTTGCAGTTCAAAGTGTTCGCCTCGGCTTGGCTTGGTTATGAATATGGAAATGCTGTAATCATAGAGAGAGAGAAAAGGCGAAAAAGACAGTGAGTACATTGAGAAATATATTTAGATTTTTTATCTAAAGGCAAGCAAAAAACAATTCAATTAACATGCGTGCACATTTGGCACACACTGTGAAAGGGAATAATAATAAGCAGCAGCAGCAGCGAGCACAAAAATGAAAAACTCATCAAAGTAAAATTTGCATGTGGAATGCAAATGTTCCATCAAGCGTAAGAAATTGAGTTATATAAATATGACATACTAACTACAGTGGCTGCCAATAACAAACGCACACAATTTGATGTTCGCTTAAATTTTAAAGTGAAATTTTCGGGGGCATGCTGAAATTGCATAGCTTCATCTCAATTAGTTTTTGATTTTGGAGAATGCCTTATTGAATTCCATAGTTGCAATTCGTGATTGATATTTGTTATTGTAATCGCTGCGATTCATGTGAAATTCCCTTACCAACTAAAATCAATTATGCAGTCAATACAAATGGCCACCCTGGACAGAGGACAGTATCGACTCCACTCTATCTTTTGTTAGTTAAATTCGCTCGAGACCTCAGCGAGAGAGCTTACAAATCAAGCACAAACAAATTAGTTATTTGCTTACTAAGAATACTATTTGTATTTATCAATATGTATAAATACTCGATTCCATTCCCCTTTTTTTATTAGCCATTTAATCTTATCCTATTTGTATTGCCAATTTTTATTTCAATTATTTTTCAAAAAACTTTTTGTACTAGAAAGGCACTTGCTTTTGCCTTTCATGGACCGTTGGGCTGCTTGCGAATTGGCAGGATGTTTTTGTTCTTTTATTTTCTTAAAGCTGAAACTGGTTTGCTGTCACATCAGAAGTGACACATTTGCCGAGCATTTTCAGTTGTGTGGGGAAAGACAAAAAATTAAGCCGAAGAAGACATTGAGCCGCGTTGGGCTAATAAATTTGTTGGGCCAAAATAAATCCGCTGCATAAAAAGCGAAGTAAAGCTCATAAAAAATGTCAGAGCGGACCGCAGAATGTTCGTTGCGATCTCTCGAAACTCTTTAAGCTGCTTTAAAAAACACAACAAAAAACACACAAAAGGCAGCTCGGCTCTGTCTTTTGTGATACATGTGACAGCTTTCCACGGGAATGGGGCAGGGGGGCCAGGGGGCAAAAGTCCGAGCAGAGGTCTCGTGAGTTCGAGTCACAATTTAAGTTTGAGTTGTGTTAGTTTTTTTTTTTATTTTTACTTTTTTTTTATTGGGTTGCCGGCAAAGTCAAGCGGAGAAGTGTTTTAACTGCGCGTGTGTGTTGGAAAACGAAAGAAAACAAGATGCCAAAGAAAAGTGTTTCATTTAGCCCGAAAAAATAGAGTAAAATATACAGTTGGCTGTCGAAAAAGTGAAAGCATTTCATAAAAAGAAAACTCAACCCCAAATCAGAAGAAGAAGAAGCAGAAGCAGACGGAAAAACGCCAGCAGCATGTGCGGACAGGCTGAACCTGAACCCGAACCAGTGCCAGAACCACTGCCCGAACCAGTGCGAAAAGGCAAGGAAAAGAGAAGAGAACAGAGAATAGGTGACAAGGCAAATGGCAATGGGAATGGCAATAAAATGAAATAGAATTTTAAACCACAGGCAAACGTGCGTTATTCATTTTTGAATTTATAACACAATTGGGAGACTGTCGTGTCGCGTGCAAAATGCCAAAGGAGCTGAAAGGACGAGCTTGAACTGGGAAGGACTGCGGGGGGAAGTTGCCAACATAAAGAAAAGGAGTGAAAATGCGCAGCGAAATAAAATGCGTGGCTCCTTTTTGCCGTGTGTGACACGTAAAAAAATATAAATAAATAAGAATACTTGTGTGTGCGAGTGTGTGTGTGAGAGTTTTGTTGTGTGGGCGCCGTCTTTTTTTGGTGGGTTGGCATTCAAAGGAAATCGTGTTGTGGCAAATGCGACAAGCTAACGTTGTTGCCACTGTGCCCCACGCCGTTTCACATTTCCCATTTCCCATTCTCTGTTCCCCATTTCTAACCGTTGCCGCTTGCAAATTGACAAGAAAACAGGTGGAAAAAAAGAAAGCAAGGGCAACGCAATGAAAGCAACTTGCAATGATAATCAACATAATCATGATCATTATGATGACTCCGTAGATAAACATTGCCACAAGCCACGGTCACAATATGTCAACCTATGTGTTAGTATGTGTGTGTGTGCGTGTGTGTGTTTAGGTGTAGGTGTGTGTTAAATCTCGTCAAAAGTTTTAAAAGATTAACGCATATTAAAAGTCGCTTTAAAGCGGTTTCCCTTACTAAGTGAAAGTGCTCTAAATCGAAGTGTCCCAACACAGAGATACCCTGTAATCAGCTGTGAACTATCTATAGATTGTCTTTCGGGGCTTATTGGTGTTTTGTTTCTTGAAAAATAGGACTAGATCCAAATGAATTAAATTGTACAAAATTTCTTTGTCCATGTCGAAGTAGAAGTAGCAAAAATGGACAACAACTTACAAAAAAAAAAAAAAAAACAAAATGTGCAGTCAAAAAACAACATTTAATAAAATAAAAAAAAACCTGAGGGGGTTGAATGAGGAGAACACTTGTTTTTATGGCAGTTCTGGAACCTGATACCGAATCAAATGGCCAAGTTTGTCGCTCTAATCAATTGACAATTGTTGTCCAATGATCTGTGCGGCAATAATCGTCTGGGCAACCAAATTCTGAAGCCCCACAGCTAGCAGTATGTGAGGAGTGTGTGTTGGCTGTGTGTGTGTCTGTGTGTGTGTGCGAAGACCCACAGGCAACCCTTTAGTTAGTTTTTCATATGAGTCACGTGCAAGAACGCTCGGCATTGTCCCGTGCGCCTGTTTACATGCAGATAACCCCAACCCCAACCCCCACCCACTTTAGCCCACTCCATTTCAGTCTCAACCTCGACAAAATTAAGCATACATAACATGGCATTTTCATATGCTCGCCATTTGGGTTTGGGTCGGGGGCAATTTTGGGGGTGCACTCGTTTTATTTTTTCCAGTACAATCAACCAAGACGATGACGGCCTTGTAGCAAAAGTTATTGACTGCACACACACACACATACACGTGGACGTGTGTGTTGTGCCTGTGAGTGTGCAAATATGTGTGAAATTTATTTGCCACAAACCGGGGCGCAACCCTTTCGGCTTCAAGGGTTGCTGCTGCTGCTGCTCAACTTCGATTACAGCGCCCAATTTTTGTTGTTGTTTAAAATCACTTGATTGCACAAATGCTCATTGAGCTAATTTTATTTCGTTGCACACACAAACACACAAAGCACACACACATATGAGTGTGTGTGTGTGTGTGTGTGTGTGTGTGTGGCAACTTGAGCCACGATTACATTTGATGGGATTCCGATTCCATATGCAAAAAGGCCACAGCCAAAGCCAAGCCAAGCCAAAGCCAATACCAAGGCCAAACCTTACCTGACCGGCTGCTTGGCCAGCTAGCTTATTTGTTAGCTCCCTTCAATTGCTCGACTATGCGGAAAAATGTGTTATGTCCTTAAAACAACAACAAGAACAAAGTGAGCACCGATCAAATTACCAGACAAGCTGCTTCAACTTTGATTCACTTGAGTCACAAAAAGAAAGATAATTTTCGACTTGGCCACTTTAATTAATTACGGCAAAAACTTAAAAAAACCGACAGGAAGCAGCGGAAATCGACAATTCCTGCAAATAAGTGTAATTTTAGACACACACACAAAAACATAGAACAAATACAATTTGTACCAATTGCGACTTGGTCAGAATTCAAACTACAAATCTACAAATCTACTTAATATATATAATGTTTATACATACATGCACAGTATATGAAAAGGAATAATTCGTAGTTGTCAAGGCTTCGATTTTTTTTTTAATTTTAATGTTATTTGATAAACTTTTATGGAGCAGAATTCTTGAAACATAAAATAAAAACCGCAAATCTTTGGCTGCGTCAACCTATCAACAGTCATATAAATAAATACATAAATTCTAGTTAAATTCTGGCTTAAGAACCCAGCCAAGAGACTGGTTCGAATATTTGCTTTACTCATGGACTATAAAAAAACTGAACCAATTTAAATGCAAACCAAGTTTTGTGCTTAAAGTGTATCTAAAATTTTTATGTGTAAGTTTATTTTCGTGTGATTTATTGCTTTAAAAGTTTTTCGAACAGCAAAAACAACAACAGCAACTTTGGCTTCGCTCACTAAAAGCTTTTAAGGCGATCTTTTGGGTCAAATCTCAAATATAAACACTTAAATAGACCAAGTAATCCCATTGTCAGCTGCAGCGGCTTCGTTGGCATTTTGGCAATTAAATCATTTCGGTCATAAATCGAATTTTTCTTCACACACACACAGTGAGAGAGAAACAGAGAGAGAGAGAGACACACCCACACACACACACATATATATTTAGTGTTAATCCAATTAACTGGGTTCAAAAACATTCCATTCTACCTACAACATAAAAAGGCAACAACAACAACAACAACAACAATAAGAGCATAAAACTAAAAACAGTTTCAAAGAAACTCAAACTTCAGATGTTTATACTAGTTTGTTTTAAAGCTGCTACAAATTTCATACGAAACTTGGCTCAAAACTTTTCAACGGCATTTCATTGGAATAGCTCCAAAAACAAGCAACTACATGCAAACAACAACTAGATAGCGTGTAGGCGCGAGGGGGGCGGTGTGGGCGTGGCAGAAGGTGCCCTTATAGACAGATTGGCAAAAGGTGGCTGCGCCGTCGGCAGCGACGCCGGCGTTGGCTGCCCCAAAAATGTTTTCATTGATTTTTACGAGCATCAAACGAATCAAATAAATTCATTTTTTTCTGTTGTTTTCTATTTTTTTTATGTTTATGCGCGGCGCCGGGCGCCCTGAAAAATATTTTGTTCCCCAATTTGCGTGTTTTGCAATCACAACAACAACAACAACCGGTCGCACTATTATTTTAGCCTGGGACCCGTTAGTTTTACGAGCTTGTGGCCCCACGCCGAGGCGGCTTTAACGATGCTGCTGCCACCGCTGTCTTTGTTGTTGTTGTCTCTCTCTGGCTGCTGATGTTGCTTACTCGCGTGTGCGTGTCCTGTGACGTGTCGTAAACGCATCATAAACAGCTGACACACCATGCAAGCAAACAAAACAAACAAACACACATACACACACGCACACACACTTACACACATGCTGCCGCATTATCATCACAAAATTTTCATATTTTTTCACACATTTTAAAGCAATGATTTCTCACTGGGGCGCAGCAACGAAAGTTTGCTTTATTGTGAACTTGTATATATTAAAATTAATTGCTTGCTATTAAATAAAATAATTTAAGGTATATCCATATTAAAATGTATATATGTATGTGTCTATGTGATGCCTTGTAAAGATATAAAAGTTGCCGTATATATGAAAATACTTAGATTTGATTTCATTTTTATTTTTGATAAGTTTTACGTTGTCGCACTTTTGTAGTTATTATGTATAAGCTAATAGAGAGAAGTGCAACATAAATTCATTAATATTTAAATTTATGTTTACGCAACTGAAACGAGAATAATTTTGGCTGGCATTTAACTAAATGCGTATGCTTTAAAATGTTTAATTAAATGCAATTTTAATTTAAACTAGCTGTTGTTATGTTTAAACTATAATAAAGACTCGAGGCAACTTTTGATCTAAGCTTGTGTAGACATATTATTCTATTATAAACGAATTTTCTGAGTAAAAGTTAAGAGATTTACTTGGCAAACAAAATGTTGCTGCCAAATGCTGTTACTGTTGCTGTTGCAGCCCAGTGGAAACACTCTGTTTTGGCTGCTGCTGCTGACGTTGTTGTTGTCCCTGTGGCAAAGGTTTGATTAGCCATAAAAACGCGCATTTGGTGTCGACGTAGTAAGTACTTGTTTCTATGATTGCTGGTTGCCAGGCGTTTTATGTCAATGCCGTTGTTGTTGCTGCTGCTGCTGGCAACATTTTGTGGCACATTTTTTACGAGCTTTCGCATTTGAAAGTCGTTAAATGCATTTAAACAGCTCACAACGTGCGCCGAGCGAATCCAGCTGCATGTTTTTCGTCATGTTGTTGTTGTTGTTGTTGTTGCTGCTGATGCTAGAAGATTTTGTTGCTGTGGCATTTTGGATTGTTATTGTTAGTGTTATTGTTATTGTTGTTGTGTCTTTGGGCGCATCAAGTTATTATTATTATGATTAGGCGGCTGCGTTGAACTTTAACCTTCTGCTGCACGCTGCTGGCCAAAACGCTTTATCCGGCCAAAAAAGCAGCAGCAGCCCAATAAAATGTAATTAATTTGGTAAAAACTTTTTACCAGCCAATAAAGCAAGCAGAGTGAAAAGCCAGCAACAGCAGCTGGAAAAGCTGAAACTGTGGCAGCAACTGATGCAGCATTTGCTTCCCAAGGATGAGCCGAAAGTGCCACAGAAACTACTGAACGAACTACTGAAAAACAAGAGGCAACCGGTGCGACCAATCCGGGCATTGCGGGTGCAAGGCGGCGGCAACAGGAACCGGAGCTGAACCACCAGCAGCTGCTAGACATGAACTTATAAAAGCTGGCAAAACTCTTGAACCGAACTCGAGAGAGTTCGGGAGACTGGGGTGGGGTTGGGAGAGGGGAGGGGAGGGGAGGGGAGGGGTGAGTTAGCGATGACTTCTTCGGCAACGCTGCATTAAAAAGTTAATAAAAGTGGAGCATGCCACAAGTCGTGCCGCAATTTGCGGCAGCTGCAGCTCCAGCACAAGGATATGGATATGGATATGGATATGCATATATGTAAGTGCATAAGCTATATACATCTATGAATGCTTTATGTGTATTTGTGTATGTGTGTGTGGCAACTTAAAGCTTTGGCCATGTTGCAGATTGCAAGAACAAGCGACATTTAAAAAAAATCACACTTTCAGCAAGGTGCAAAAAGCTGCGGTTTTGACTTGCCAGCTGCCATCGCCTAATTGGCAAACAATAATGATGCTCAATATTAAGCTATACACACCCAATCACACACACACACACACCCAAAAAGAGAGAGAACAAGTACAAGCAACTAATTGCAAGAGCAACTGCTGCCAAGTGGCGCCACACTTGTGGTTAAGAGTCCCTCAGCCGCCATTCGAACTCAGCTGCAACTCAAGTAATGCTGCCAATTGTAAATACACACACACACACACACCCTCACACACCCGCACACACACACTTGCAGCCACATAAAAATAGTTACGTTGCGGCTAATTAAGAACGCATTAAAAACGATTTGCCGTCTGAGACACAGAAAGTGGAAGCGCAGTTCGTTAAGTCGCATCAGTCACATTAGTTAGCGCCGAGCACTCAAGTATCGATATTTGAGCCTCGAGTGGGTCGAGCATTCACTAGTTATTCAACAGTAAGCAGCAGAAGAAGTTTCATTGTAACTTACGCACTTTCTTTCAAACATAATCGCATTAGCGCAAAGTTTACTCTCTTGCAGATTGCTTTATTCTGGAAATGCTTAACACAAGAAAGCATTTCCTACGCTGACAATCAATTGTCATCTGGTTGAAGGAATGGTTTAATTAACTTTGCAAATACGAAGATGATATACTCTTTGGATCGATCTGGGAATCATTTTGTAATACTTATTAAGCTTAACTCACATAGCTTCAAATGAATTTTGAACAATAGTCAGTTTGAGCTCAGTTTTTACAGAGTTCATTAAAAAACAAACAAGTTGTTTTATGCACAATTTAAATACATATGTATATGTAATTTAATATGTGCTTATGCATGCTTATAAAAATAAAAAGAGATTGTTCAAATTCCAAAGGCCTGGCTTAAATAACTTTGAAAACATACAACACAAATCACAATTTACGACCGAAAATTCCAACGACAGCTATCAGATAATAAAATACAGATCTAAGGCAAACTTTGGGCAGGCATATAGGCATCTGTGAATACCCTTTAAAGCATTACAAATTAAGTGAGAAGATCGTAATAGCCGTAAGGTAAAAAACTAACAGTAATCTTTCGTTTGGCTAACAACAGTTTTAGGTGGGATCGTTTGGATCGTTGTTGGTCAGAGCTGTTAACCTGTTATTTGTTAGCCACATTCGCCTTCTCTTTCGCACCACTCGTCATTTCCGTCGCACGTGCCTTGAAATTTAAACACGTGACGTTGACGTCGTTGTTAATGTTGATATTCATGCATTTATACGAAATATCAATAAAAGACAAATAAACAAATAATGACAACGACAAACGTGCCGTGTCCAAGCGTCACATTTATTTTTTTTTTCTCTTTTAGTTTTTTTTTTTTTTTTGAGTAGCTGTCGGGCGGATGCCACGCCTAGTCGCTGCTGCAACACCTTAACAACATTTCGCTTTTAATATGCCGCAGACGTTTTTTGCACCCGCACCTTTTTGTCAACCCGACAACGGCACGTTGAAGTTGATGTTCCCCTCGCTCCGCCCCTGAATTATTCACTCTAATTCAATTGGAAGTGCGAGCATTTAGCGTACTCTGTACAGAGTGAAAACTTTTCTTCTTAAAGTAGAGGATAGTGGGGGTGGGCGTGACAAGGGAAGATTGAAGGCGGGCAGTTGACCGCTGTCCATGGCAGAGCAGAGTCGACAAGCATTTGGGGGCGGCCACCAAACCACAAAGAGGCCAACCCCCCAAGGAACGACCCCCCCCCCCCCCCCCCCCCCCCCTCCCACACACACACACACGTCTGTCAGACAAACGTGACATTTGGTGGCGCCACAAAAGCACGTAAAAGAAAAAATACTCTGCAAATCTGTACGTCGTTTCTTTTGCTGCTCTCTGTTCGCTTCTCGCTTCTCAGCTATTTGCTTTTTTGCTGCTTGGCGTCGGTTTGGTCCTTTGGTCTAAAGACTCGTCGTCGTCGTCTGCTCTGTTTTTGTATTTTTTGTATTTTTTGTATTTTTTGGAGCCTTGTTTACAACTGCGTCGCTGGCGAAGCGCAAAAGTGTTTGTTGTTGCCGCAGGACGATCGAAGACGTTAAAGGCATTGAACGGCAACTGAGAGGCAACGACGGCGGCAAGGACCTAAAGGGAGTCTCGGGCATGCCGTCTGCAAGCAGTTGCCGGCATTTTGCTGGAACTGCCATAAATTTTGCTTATCTAAACGGAAAAATACAATTTGTAATTGAAAATATTTGTGCGCATTTCCACACACACATATACACACACATATATCGAGAGAAAACTGCCTGCACAAGTTTTTCCTTGTCTTTTTTTATTCCTTTTTTTTTTGTTTTCGGGTATTTTCTTTGCCTTTGCCCAGTTTTCGGTCGCTGGCTGTGGACCAGCCAAGTGGCCGCTCAATTTTTAATGGGTTTCCGTCGCTTTGTTTAATTGCCATTGCGCCTCTCTATGTGCTTCTCACAAATAAGCCCGTTGATTGACATTCAAAGCCGATGCCAACTAAAAGATAATGGCAATAGTTTGGTTTTACGATGGGTTGGTCAACGATTCTATCAACTCCCTCTTATATTAAACTATAATAATACGCTATATATTAATAATATGTTGCTCTACATTCAGATGCTGTTTTATTATTCAGGCCTTTCTATGTGCTTCTCAGTCGAAGGAAAGAATAAACAAAGTAATTGTACTTTATTGTTTGATTTAATATATCTATCGTGAATGCTTCTTTTTGAGTCAACCATTCATTGGATTGTTAATGAGATAATGGGTACCCAATATTTATGTGAATTTTGTGCCGTGACAAAGACAACTTGGCGAACGATGAGTGCGTGGACAGTTTGGGCATAGGTTGATAGGTAGGTACATGGTGAAGATTTGGATTTGGTGTCGAATGGGTGTTTGAGGTATACGTATACGTTTATAAATATATATATATACATATATATGCCTTTATACATACATATATACATATATATATAAATACCCAAATTTAAATATATATATATATGTAAATATATATAGAGTTGCAATGCTTCGCGATCAACGCTTGGATACGCCCACAAGGGCGGGGCGTATGCAGCGCTTATGCAGCTTATAGCCCAGTTTGGTCACCTGCACGACGGTGTTGGGCTCGACCGTCTCATCCTCCGTCTGGAACAGTGCCTCGTGCAGATTGGGATCGAACTTCTGATTGATCGGATCGAGTGCCTCCAGGCCGTGACGCTTAAACACCTGCATCAGCGAGGCGCGCGTCAAATTCAGGCCCTCGTACAGATTCTTGAGATCAGCATTCACGCCGAGCTTCTCCTTGGGCACCGCCTGCGTCGCATGGCCGAGCACATCGGCCACCTCGATCAGGTCCTTGCAGAAGCCCTGTATGCCAAAGATTTTTGCGTCGTCGATCTGCTTGCACAGGCGACTGCGCATATTTTCGCCTTCGGCCAGAGCTCGCTTGTATTTGTCGAGCAGGGCGCCGTGCTCCAGCTTCGCCTCGGCCAGCTCCTGTGTCAGCCACTCGATCTCCGGCGTGGCCACTCCAGCTCTCAACTCCTCCTCGCTCAGGAGCAGCTCCTGTTGCGGTTGTTGCTGCTGCTGTTGCTGCTGCTGCTGTTTTTGCTGCTGCTGCTGTTTTGGCTGCTGCTGCTGTTTTGGCTGCTGCTGCTGCTGCTGCGGCTGCTGCGGCTGTTGCGTCTGTTGCGACTGCTGCGTCTGCTGCGGCTGCTGTGTCTGCTGCGGCTGCTTCTTAATGCTGTAGGAACGTCCCAGCAGCTGAGTGCCTGCGGGGCGCAGCAGGCACAGATTGTGGCTGGTCGCCACCCCTTTAAGGTGTCCCAAGCGTTTGGTAAACATATTCAAAAGAGAGTTTTGCGGAAGACTTATTGCAATTACGATAATCGGTTCTGAAAAAGTTATGTAACTTTTCACTGGGCAACACAAACATAAATTTTGTCACAGGGCCTGCTGTCAAAATAAAACTAGCTGTTAGCTAGACAAGAACAACAGTATCGATACTTTTTAGTGCATTCAAAAATGCCTACTCATTTCATAAGAGTGTTGGACAAACTTTTGCTAACTAAAACCAATACAACATTTATCACATTCACAAACAGAATATAATGATAACATTTCATATATATGTTTATATCTTTGCATATCTGTGACTGTGACTGTAACTTTTACTGCTTCTCGCTGTGCAGTCGCAACATTTGTCATTATTTGTCTGTCACAGTCAACGCGACTCAGTCACAGGTGCGCCGATATTGCTCAACTTCAACCAATCCCCAAACAATGCTTGCCACAGGGCTGTGCTAATGGCTCCGATCAAGGCAAGGAGCTGCCATAAGTTAAGCTGGCTCCAAGCATCGCCCTCGCCCCCGTTCCGCGCCCCGCGCCTAAGTTGCCGCCACAAATAGAATTGACACGCTCAACAGCAACAACAACAACGAAAACAACATTCAGTTTGGAGCGGGCCCCTGAACGACGTCTTATCATAATGATGACGTTTACATTTCAATTAACGAAGAACAACATAATTGCAGCAGTCAAATTATATAATTATACACAAACAGCACACACACACAGACACACACGTGTGTGTGGGGAAGAAGAGACGGAGGGAGGGGAGGGGGGGGTTTAAAGGCAGCCCCATCGACATCGACATCGACATCAGACAGCGACAGCTTCATGGCATTTGATGAATATTGAAGGCGGCTCTTTTGGCATTGGGCGCTGGTGGCAGCTGCAACGTTGCCGTCAAATGCGATGCAGGTGTTGCCCCATGTGTCAAAAAATAATCATTTTGAAATCACTTCACGGCGCAAGAGAGATGAAAAATGCGTTCGTTAAATGCACCCGGATCGGGCAACGTGCAACGGGCAACGGGCAATGGGCAACGTGCCACGCAATGGGGCACAGGGAAACGATAATGCAGCACAGGCCTGCGCCTGTCAAGTGCTCGAGCAGGCAGCGTGCGAAGCAGACCCAAACAGCCCAAACTGAGCCCGGCCAGGCCATAATTTGTTTAAAGCGCTGTCTGTCTTATATCTCATGTCTTATGTCTTATGTCTCATGTCTTATGTCTTGTGTCTTGTGTCTTGTGTGTAATGCCATTTCAACATTCAATTCGTTGAACGACTTGAAGCTGTTCCCAGTCAGTCGCTGCACTGAGCGAAATAATCGATCGCTGCTTAATGACAGCAACTTTTAAGCAACATCAACAAGTACAAGTAAAGCTTTTTAAATGCACCTCAACTTGATGTATGTACATTAGGAACCTAATAATTAATTAAAATGTATTCAATTCTTTTTAAATAAGATCTTCTCTAACTTCCTAAAGGTAGCCAGCTTTCGGCCTTAATATTTATTTTATTATAATTAAAAATAAATAGCTATAAAAAGAACATTTGACTCGACATGCTCTTTTCTAGTGTCAAACTGACACACATATTTTTTGCTAACAAGTAGAGTTTTATTTTTTCCAGGGTTTTTTTTTTCGATGTTCGTCAACCAAATTTCTTAATATTTAAATAGAGCAGGGAACAGAATGACATCCGCTGCAAAGAGTTGCGAAGAGGTCGCACTAAAGGCGTGTCCGTACTGCGCCCGCACTTTCACGCCCAATGCACTGTTGAAGCACGCGGCTATCTGTGAGAAGGTCCTGCGGAAGCGCAAAGTATTCGATTCCTCGCAGCAGCGGCGTGTAGGCAATGTTTTCTTCAACTGCGTGCCGTTCGAGCGGGAGGTGCGGCTGGACGTGGGACGTCCTGGGAAATTGGCCCAGCTGAAGCCAAAGGTTAGGCAGATCATAGCTCCCCAATTCTACTCTTCAGCCTAAGCCAGACATTTCTTGACAGACCTTGGCCAGTGCTGGACCGAAGAAAAGAACTCCGACTGGAAATCATTCGCTGGAGCGTTGTCCGCACTGCGAGCGAAGTTTCAATCAGAAAGCGTTTGCCAATCATGTCGCCTGGTGCAAGGAGAATACCGTTCTTGCCTCCTTCAGCGTCGGCCTCGTCAACGACGAGGCGCTAGAGGCCAAAAAACGCTTTGAAGCTCGCGTCAACTACAAGCCGCCCACTCCCAAGTGAGTATTTAAAACTAGAACTAAACTAAACTAAAAAAAGACAAACTTGAAGATTTGAATCCCAGACAAAGTTTTTGCAATCACTTAGTCTATTATTAATTAATAATTGCAACTGTGGCTATCAAGTGATATATATTGTATGTATATCTGATATTCAGATACTTCTTAATGCGAAGCAACAAAATATGGTCCAAGTTGCCAAATTGTTAAATATATGTATATATTACATATATTAAATAACACAATACTTTATATACTTAATCTCTTTATTCCGTAGGCGAAACAAACGCGTCTCTTATTTAATAGGCAACCAATAGACAACGGCTGGACTACATCTTGATAAACAACCATTTTGGCAAGCTCAAAATTTAAAATGAATCAAACACAACTAAAATCTTATCTTAGAGTAGACAATGCACATATTATAAAAATTAAACACATGCAACTAATACCAATAAAAGATGAAGAAGAAGCCCGAAAGACATTGTTATATAATATTTGTTAAATGTATATCATATATCATCATGTATATAAATATATGTTGCTGATGATCACGTGAGTGTTAGAAATTGACTGAGCAATTCAATCAGTACAACGTTTTGTTGCAGTGTATTGAAGTGAGACCAACTTGACAAGTTGGTGTCCCACAACGACATTATAAAAGAGTGAGATTTTTTAATTATTGTTTCCATTTTGCGCTCCTTCGAATGTGTATGTGTGCGTGTGTGTGTGTGCGTGTGTGTGTGCGTGCGTGTCAGATCCACAAGTCCACAGTCCAAGTCTGAGTTAGGTGGAATTTGTTGTGGACGCTCCACGAACTGTGAACCGCGAACCCGAAACCAAAACAAAGCAAACCAAAACTAAAACTAAACCTTAACCTAAACCTGGAAAATCCGACGCCGTCGAAAAGCAGTCGAAATTGTTTTCTATCGTGACACATGAGAGCACTTCATAAAAAGCTGAATTGTGTATAATTTTTCTATGACACCACAGTCCCACATACAAACTAATAATAATCTTAAAATTTTTCCCCCCCCCCAAAACCCCCTCCCCCCCCCCCCCCCCCCCCCCCCCCCCATTTCCCTTGCCTTCACACCATTTGGCGGTTTCGCTTTCAGCTCTCAGCGTTTTATTTACCTCGATTGAAAGCAAATTGAATGCCGGCACCTGCACGTCATCAAACGGAAGGGAGGTGGAGCGCGGCTGAATTGCGGGGCGTGGCACATATATATATATATATATATATATATATGTATATAAATATGAAACTATAGCTGAGACGAGGTAAATGGCCAGCGCTGCTTGTTTGATGAAGGGCATTAAACAAATAACGCCCTGGCAATTTTTCATTAAAAACTTGCAGACAATCATTTAGTAGACAGCGACCAGGTTGCCAGTGAATGAGGAAAAGAGGGAGGAGGAGAACGGCGAGGAGGATTTGTTGTACGGCAGTGCTAATGCAGCATTGGCGTGTTCCTGTTGCCGTTGCTGCGGTGCCATTTAATGCACTCGATTACATATTGGCATTGTGCGAGAGCTCAAGTGCTCAAGTTGCCAAGTTGTTGGCACGGTGCCGGCGCCTAATGACGAGCTGTGTGTGTGTGTGTGTGTGTGTTTTAGCCACGCTAATGAATTGTACTCCTAATGTGAGAATCATGTTGCACAAACAAAGCCGAACAAAATAAATAAATAAATGCCTAGATCTTGCAGTTGTCCATCAAAGTGAACAGCAGCTAACAATAATCCATCAGAATTTAATCTTTATCCACTTGGCAATTTTTTTTATAAAGAATTTCCCTTACTCAGCAGTTTTAATATGCTTTTAATTGCATGCTTTCTGTTGCTTGGCCTGTGTGTTGTCAAATTTTGGATTTAATTGACAAGCGCTTCAATTTGGAAAATTGGCTGCCAATTGCTGCCGAAAGGTTTGTGACTTGTGCTTATGAATTCATAAGTTGGCAGTGTTTTTAATAATGTCCTTTTAATCTCTTCCTGTCACAGTGCGGACAAATGAAGTGAAATGCCTTATTCTTCATTTTAGCACAAGAAACAATTACAGCGAAAAATGGTTGCGAATTAAACTCACTTCGACAGCATATTTAGCTGATTGTTAAAATTGTTAATGTTACACAGATTTATGCATTGAATACTAAATATTATAATAAATTAATAATTAATTAATTTGACTTGTTTTCGTTTTGTTTAGTTTTGTTCCCTGCCATAAAGCCAACGGTAATTGTGTTAATTGAAAAATGTTCTATGTATTTATCCAATATTGTTATTGCAATCTAGTTAGCAATTTTTGGATTTAAGCATACAATGCGCTTGTTGTGTTTTTTTTTTTTTGTTAATTGAATTTGGCTAATTGGTGCGTGCATTTTTAATGCTAATTATAATTATCTGTTCAGAGGCAAGCTTATATATGTATTTTTATACATATAAATACTATTTATATACCTCGCTGTTTTGCCCTTATTAATTAATA
Organism: Drosophila lacertosa; assembly: GCA_004143845.1. Classification (NCBI taxonomy): domain Eukaryota; kingdom Metazoa; phylum Arthropoda; class Insecta; order Diptera; family Drosophilidae; genus Drosophila; species Drosophila lacertosa. Next base: position 141,057 of record SCDZ01000218.1, on the reverse strand, counting down.
AAATAAATGTTTATTACTTGTATTTGAATGTGTGCTGTGTGTGTGGCTAATACTAAATACTCACATGCGTGTGTGCGTGAGTAAACGTTAACTGTGAACACACACACACACACGCACACAACATTTCAATAAAAAAATTTATGTTATAATTATAGAGCCCAAACGAGGCAAACACGAGACGCGGAAAGCGGCGTGGAATGCGTATAAAAATTAAGGCCTCTGTCGCGGGCTGCCTTGGCCCATAATTTTTCTATTAGACAAATACGAACGGCAGACAAGTGACTGGAAGAGTGGTGGGGAAGAGGGGGGGGGGGGGGGGCGGGGGGGTTTTCTTGTCCGTTGTATGTTTGTCATGTGAGAGTGTAATAAATTTTATTAAAAACACATATATATAAACAACAAGCACGCTGCTGCGACACAGCCGAGAAGGAGGTGCCGCACATTTGGGTCATCATACGTGACCAGCAATGGAATGTGCACCCCCTCCCCTTCCCTGACCTCCCCGCCATAACCCAGCCACAGCCCCAACCCCAACCTCAACCCCAACTCCTAAGCCAAGGCAAGTGTCCAGCTGAGCCAACACATAAAATGAAAATAAACAAACCGCGTCGAGGAAAAGTGCAACAAACAAACGCAGCTGACTGCGAAAGCCCGTTGGAAAAGGGCGGGAAAGGGGCGTGGCTGGACATTGAGTGGAGTTTTTTGGCATCTGTGCTTAGAGCCGGCTGGCGGTGAAGTGTGGCCAAATTAATGGACGTTGAATGAAGTTGACCGGCTGTCAGAAGGCGCCATAATTACTTTTCACACCAGGCGGCAGACGAGAAGATGCCCAAAAAAAAAAAAAAACAAACCAAAAGGAAAGAAAACCCTGAAGCAAAAACATAAGAAAAAAATAACAATAAAAATGCAAAAATAAAAATGTGCCATACCACTCCTCAAATACCCTTTACTTGTGCTTAGTCACGTTGAAAGTTTGTATAAAGTTGGGATTTGTTCTAATTTTACTTATGTTCTCGCAACTAAATCAAGTATTCGACTATTTAATCAGCAACAAGAAAGCCATCGACAAAAGCTAACGACTCTCTGTAAGGGCATTTAAAAAAAAGGGTAAGCCACATTACATAGAGACCCTTGAAGAAACACTAGCCCAGCCCATGTTGACACACAGCAGGGGGCAGGAGGCAGGAGGCAGGAGGCAGGGGCATGGACAGAGTGCCACAAATGAAGCGCTGCGCCTAAACGTCAACAGCAATCACAAGAGGAACTAAATGTATATGTGTGGATTAAATGGTATAATAAAAAGTGTACACATTACAAATAAGCGGTCATAAATTCATTTCATTCATTAAATCAAATTCAATAAAAGCGCTTACTCAAAGGGGTCGCTGGCGGGCTGCACTTATTTATTTTGTTTGTTTATTTGCGCGCCGATGACAATAAAAAATTGAATAGCTGTGAGACAATTTAATTAAATTCGATTCGATTCGATTCGATTCAAAAAATGTTTTTCAAAGCGACACAAAAAAATGATCTAAAGTGAAAAAATTAACAAAAAAAATGTAATAAAAGCCAACGATTAAAAACTATCGATGACACAGCTTGACTTTTTATTGTGTTATTAATACGAATAAAATGGTAATATGTGAAAATTAATTTTACAGTCCACCTACGATTGTTCATTACAATTTGGTATTTACCTTTATGATATATAAATTTATGTCAGTTTATATTTAACTTATATATTTAACGTATATATACCATTAATATATACTATATGAATGTTAAATATTTCGCAACTGTTGGAGCGACCCACGCGATTTATCCACTCGTCATGCAACAGACGCCAGAGGCACAACATAAATTGACAGAGTTATTACTGTTATGTGCACGTGTGTGTGTGTGTGTGTATGTGTGAGAACCGCAATTGAAATGCAAAATATTGCCGATCGATAAGGTAGGGCGGGGGGGGGGGGGGGGCGGGGGGGGGGGGGGGGGGGGGGGGGCGTGGCAGGGCATGGCGTCTATCGACGGGTAGTTTACCTTAAATTCGGGTAACACATCAAATAATTGTTAAAGTGCAAATAACAATATACAAATTGAATGACTCAAAAGCGCTGGACAACTGGTCAATAGAGACCTGGCCAAAACGAGTGGGCATAACGGATACGTGACACGGTGGGTTGGTGGCGCCAGTGGTGCTGATAGTGAGCAGGGGCACATTTATCGAACGGTGGCAATTGGAGAGCTGAAGAGCTGGCCAAATGCAATTTATAGTGCGTGTAAATAAACTGCTGACCAAAAAGCCAAACTGAATTCAGGCCTATTGGGGAAATTGCCCATGCAAGTGTTATTTTGCTGTGCGAGTGTGTATGCGAGTGTATGTGTTTGAAATTTATTGATTTCCATATATTTATATATATATAAAATGCCATAAATTACAATTATTTAACAGGGCCGGACGGATGGCAACGTACCAACGGACAACGCCGGGGCCGCAAAGTCGATTCGAGCATAGTTGGGTCACTAGTGCAGTTGTTGTGTGTGCGCGTGTGTGTGTGTGTGTGTGTGTTGGCTTGTTGCTGTTGCATAATTTGTTAGCCAAATTGCAACTCAACAAGCTAGGAACGATGAGCCCGAAAAGCCTGCAACGGACACGGACGCGGACACAGGTGCTCACACACACATTCAAACACACAAGTATATATATGTATATATACATATATATATATATATTTATATATAAGCAATGGCTGCGTTTGTGGCACGCCAAGCTCATCACATATGCAAAATTTGCCCGTTCAGCTGAAGAAACATCGAATTGAACAGCCAAGCAAAAAGGTGACTGGCTCCGTAAGAAAGCTGTGACACGTGATACACGAAATAGGGAAATACAAAATGTTGGAATCCTTCTTTACAGAGTTGTCTACCTGTGTATAGGTTGTAAAGTAATCCTTAAGATTTTAATAACTTAGATATTCAATTGTTTATATTTCGTATTCGCACAAAACTAAACACAGAAAGTGTTTCTGTGATCTTTAAAAATATACATATTTAATTTATGATATGTTTGTATAACATTAAATTCAAAATAAACTTTGTTTTTCTTTTAAAGTTGCTCTAAATATTTCAAATAAAAAAATGTCCAGCATAAATAATGAATTGTGCTGATAAAATGAGTGTATGTGTATGTTTTATTTATTGCTAAATTTTTCCAATTTAATTAATATCGATTTAACGTTATTTATATTTGCAGAGCATGTTCAACTAGAAAATTGACTTTAAATATTGAAAGAAAACAATTTTTGCAATATATAGAAAATTTAAAAGAAATTATTTGCTATGTCCTACCACATACTTTAATATATTAGTAGATCTTAATATTTGCTCATCTCTAATGAAATATCAACATGCTGCACCACGTCCATTGTCGACCGACCACAATGGCAGTTAGTTCAATCGGTGGGGCGATTTGTTGGCTTTGCCGTATTGCGCTATTATATATATATATATGTATATGTATAGCTGGGCTTATTAACTGTGGTCTCGATGGACTCCGATTGCCATGCAAATAGGAAAATTTGCGATCAAAAGAACAATTTTAATATTTAAGATCTCAAGTTAAGTAAGGGAGCACACATACGCACACACATAGATAACCACAACCAGGCATGCACTTAATTTGGCAGATGTCTAAGAGACAACAACAACGGCAACAAGAAGAGGAAGAAACAACATGCACAGCAGCTAAGCAAATATGTGTAAGGTGCGTGTGTGTGTCTCTGCCAGACCGGGTCATTAATATTAATTTCGTCTTTAATTTATTGTAATTTACGTGCATTTGATAAATCGCATTATTATTATAAGTAGCTGCCTGTCTGCTCACACGTACAACGATAGAGATAGAGAGAAGTGAAAGAGAAAGGGGGTGTGTGAGTGTGTGTGTGTATGTTTTGTGCCATTGACAGAACCAAACGATATAAGTACGTACCTTTTGCTCTTGAAAGCGTCCTCAAAGCCAAATAATTCACACGAATCGAAAGCTGCAAATAAAACAAACCAATTAGAAATGATTACAATTGATTTAATACTCAAGCACTTAAGTGTTGATGAAGAACCTTTAATTATATTATTATTAACATTGTATCAGGTCATTTAACATTTTATACTGTTAAATTGTTGGCCCTAATTACACTTATCCCCAACTAAACCGAATTGAAAATTGTTGTACATTCCAATGGAATTTATTAAGTTGTTTTTATTCAAGTGGGCCTTTAAATTGAGCTTTGAAACTAGCGTTATTAAATGCAGTATATTTTATTTCAATTAGTTATAAAGTTAAAAAAAACTCATAACCAGAAAGCGCTTGCCCTAAAAAGTATGCTATACAATTTAAAATACGTAGAAAAGTTCTTTCACTGAACTAACTAAGCAATCTTGCTCCAAATTCAAGTGGCTTCATTTTAGTATTCAAGCTTCATTTGCTTTCTGATTTACGTTAGCTGAAATAACAAATCATATTTGCCTTCACAAAAGTAACACTAAAGCTAAGTTTAATTATATATATATAGCTTAACATTTTCCAGCTGCGACTTAGAAACTTTTAAGGAAAAAATTGAATAAAAAAATTAAAAGTTGCCATTAAGTATTTTTTAGGATATTTTAATTCCTTTATATTTATATCTAAGAAGTCGAACTTTAATTTGGGCTGTGAGCTAAAACAAAATTGAAATAAATGAAAGAAAATGAAAGTTTTTACATTTACATAAAAAAAATATATATATATATATGTGTATATATATATATATATATATATATACATATACATATACATATATATTGATTCCTTTGCAAAAGTTCTTATACGTATTTATTCTGTAGGACAGTATATTAAAATAAAGTTTGTTCGGCGTTCGACAAACAGCGCTTAAGGCGCTTATGGAAAAGTTCAAAAATCTCATTAAATACAAGAGCAGCCACAACAACGAAACCAAACAGCTAAAACAACAACAACAATAGCAAATGCAATATACTAAATATTTATGCCTTGTTGTAAAGTTCTTTTGTTGTTTCGCATTTGGCTTTCATATAAAAATTGTGTAAAATAATAAAAATAATTTCGCCCATGCACACACGCACACACACACACGCACATATTGTCGCCAGACGCCATTTTCTTTTGTTGCTATTGCTGTTGCTGTTGCGTGTAATGGACGCCGTTATGTGCATTGGCATTGGCTTTGAACAACACTTTGCTGGCAGCTTGAAAAGCTCTGCGGCGAGGGGCTGTGAAGTGAAGTGCACTGCGCTTCTTTGCATTACTTTGGCTTGAATGACTTCTGCAATGGCCCGGGCCAATCCGCAACCCGTTAGCCGCTCTCCGTCCAACACCTCCGCTCGTCACGTTTATAAACTACGTAAATATAATTAAATTGTTATAAAAATGCATTCGACAAAGCAACAACAACAACAGCAGTCGGATGAGAGGTTGCTCAGTGCGCATTGCAAGTTTATGAAGCGCGTATTTCACGCAGTGATCCTCTTAGCAGCTGCGAGTACTCGACGTGCACTCGAAGTGCACTTCAGTGCACTCGTTTTCCAAATAAGTTATCACAACCGGGCATTGTCTGCCACAGCTCTTCGCAGTGCGCCTCTCTCGGTGATTCTCAAAATATTCAATGCTAGCATACCTTATACTGGTTTATGCTGTATTCAAACGGCGGCTTACAAAAGGTATTATTGGTGTAAAATTTCTCAAATCCGCCCACCACATCGATTGGATAAACGTTGAACAAACTGAACGTTCTGTTATCGATAAACTTGATTGCCCTTTGAAGCTGCGTTGCGGTTTTGTTACCAAACTCCCACACGATGAGTGGACACAGCGGCTCTTATCGGCATTTAACACGGTCGCGCCTCATTTGCGGCTCGTTTGTGCTTAAAAGCTTAAAGATAAGAGCCCGCTGAGTCCATGTCGATGGTCGGTGGTCGGTTCAATCAATAGCAATTCATTCGCAGCGAGAGGCCACCCACGACTTACCAACAAAAAAAGAAAACGAAAATAAAAACAAAAAATAAAATAAACAATTTATTGCAATATTCAAATCAAATATATACATATGTGAATATTCTATAGGCATCTTTTGTAGCTGCGTTATTAATAGAGTTCATTAGCTGCCGAGTGGACACATCGAGTGAACGAGAGGACTGCCCCCGCATACCCCAAACCAGTTCTCTGTATCCATTTCTCTACCATCTCTCTTGTGCCCCGTTCCCTGAACTCCAGAGTGTTAGTTATGGTTTCGGTTGAAAAAACAAATGCTTTGTTTATAAATGCGTTTATCATTCGTTTCCTTCTTCTTCTTCTTCTTATTCTTTTCTTTAATGAGAACTAATGAACGCGTTGGCCTTTCGATCGTCATCTACATCATTATCATCATCATCATCATCATCATCATTAACTTTAGCATTTGCATCGTTCGCATTGCTGCTGGTTTTCACATATTTGGGCAATGCCGAAAGTATTTTTATTTGGCTGCTTTTTTTTATTGCAGCAACAGCAATAAGAGAATCACAATAATATTAAACAAATACGAAAAGGGGGCAACCCACACATCGAGCTGATCGAGAGGTGATCGTGTGATCAGCTAAAAGCATAGCAGATAGATCATTTCTTTTGTTTATCTCTAAATCTGTTGCCTAATTTTGTTTGAGCCTCAACCCTGAAAGGGTTTGGTTTTAATAAAGATATAAAGCCGAAGTTGTTTTCAAGGCAGTTAATCAAACATTCAACTAACTTAAAATGGCCCTAATTTGAATATCCATTTATATCAATCAGGCTGCTCGAATTGATATTAAAGCAAGCATAAAAAGTTAATAAAGTCAAAAACAGATAGAATGAGATTATTTATTTTTAAGCAATATATTGATTAACAGACTTTTCCATTCACAGTCCATTATCATAGGCTATCAATGCATTAGATCAAAAGTTAACCCTAAAAAGTCATAACTTCCTGTAAACAGGCAAAAATAAAAAAAAGGAAAACCAACGACAAAAATAATAAGCTGAACAAAAAAGTTGCACAAAATTGCCAAAGTTTTGTTTGCTTTGCCCGTTTTCCTGCTAACTAAAAAACAAACAAAAAAAAAATATCAAAAATGTAAACTGAATGAAAAAAACATATACATATACATATATATATATATATGTATATGTATATGTTTATGTATATGTATAAAATTATGTCAGCAGTGCTAGCAACAACAACAAGCACGTGTGCCTTGCGCAGGGCGTGTAAATTATTTATGTGCCAACTGTCCTTCTTATAAACCCAACCCCAACCCCAACTCCAGCTCCCTCAGGCCTCAGTCCGCCTACGCTGGCAACTACTCACATAATCCCAACGTGGCACGCATGGGTCCTGTATCGCTCGGTGCTGCTCCGCCTCGTCCTGCGCCAGTTTATAAATAAAAATCATTATTACTGCCGCCGCTGGGGTTGCTTTTAAAGGCGAGGGGGGTTTTGGGGAGTAGGGGGTAAGGGGGGGAGGCAGATCTTTCAGTTGGCGACGCTGGCGTTTGTTCGTTTGAAATTAGCACGCATTGTCCTTAATTGTTGGGGCGTTTTGGGTTTTCATTCGGCGGCGGCTTCGGCTTGGGCTTGGGCTTGGGCTTTCCAATTTTCGTGGTTTTTTTTATTTCATTTTGTTGTTTTTTTTTTATTTTTGTTGTTGAGTTAGTTTTACGAAGCCAATGACTCGTTTGGCTGGCTGCGTGCTTATTTATTTGACTTGTGCATGTCGCTTTTGGGTGTTAACTTTAATAATTAACGGCATTAATTGCCGCATATGTCACATGTTTGCCCCGCCAACTGCAGCCAGCTCCTGTTCTCCCATATCCTCGTCCCTTTTTCCGCTCCGGAACCCTGCGCCCGGTCGAAAGCTGCATTTTGAATTTTACTCTTTGTTTTATTTAAACGGTTATGTCATGACAACAACAACAACAAAAACAGCAGCCGCTGCCCCCTCGCAACACCCGCACACATTTTTTGTGCCGACCGCCTCGACTGGCTGCCAATAACTGCATTATTCATAAGCGGTAAATGTTAATTATGCACGTGGTTTTCGGTTCGGTTTTGGGTTTTTGTTTTTTGATTGCACGCCAGCAAACCAAAAAAAAACAAAACCATAGCCAAAAAGCTCTCCACAGCTCTCTCTTACAGTTCTTCAGTTGTTTAGTTAACAATCAGTTTTTAATTGTGCAACAACACAAATGTTATTTACATGCATGCACCAAGCTAATTTAAATTATAGCCAAAAGCTAACTAACTAAGCAGGAGCGGAACTGAGCCCGACTGATGCTCAATTAAAACAACGTTTCTGGCCAAAAATGGCTGGCACTTGAGCAGGCGTCCTGCGATTATGAGTCCGACAATGAGGCTTAAGGATGAGCCTGGTGTGTGGCATATGATTTTCAATTTATGCCACAAATCCAGGTCCCAGACAGACGCCGCCAAACTTTTGTGTGTCCGTGTGTGTGATTTTTTTTTTTTTTTTTTGGTCACAATCTGGCGGTGGCTCAACGCCTACATCGATACAATTTTCGGGGCAAGGTGGGGGGAGGCGACGCGGCATCGAATCGAGTCCAAGTGGCAATAGGGTCGTCACCAGCAGCCGTGGCAGCAGCTTTGTCGTAGTCCTCCTTCAGTTTTTTGGCGGCTGTTGAGCGCCATTAGGCGGCCTGTGCAGACATTAAAAACAGCTGCCATTGTCGTTGTTTTTCTTGTTGCTGCTGCTGCTGCTGCTGCTGTTATTTTTGTTGCTGTTGTGGCATTTTTGGAGCGGCGCACAAAAATTGCCTGTTTATATTCGCAGCGACAGCAAATTTTATTATTATTTTTGTTCTTGACAACGACAACAGCTACCAGAAGAGGCCAAAGGATGAGCAGGGGACGACCCCCAAAGTGGAGCAGCGGCAAGGGGAATTGGGAGACAAAGTTGTTGTTAGTTGCCCGTTTAAAGTTGATTCCCCTTTTTTTTCGATACACGCGCAGCAAGTATTTCAGTAATACTTATAATTTCTTTAAACATAAGATTTATATCAATGATGCTTCTATGACAGCTATCAGATCGATACATATGTATCTATGCTTTAACTATTCTTAAAAAAAAAAAACTTTTATTAAGTATACAGGTTTTTAGTAATGTCTTCAATTTTTAAAATATTTACATGGAATTATTATAAATATTTGCCAAAACTAAACCGGTTTTTATGTTTGGTAGCATTTTGATTTTAGTTTGTGCTCTGTTTTTGATTTCACATCTAAAGTTTCGTTATTATCTTATTTTTATTTTTTTTTTTGCAACTTTTTTTCTAAAAAACCCAATGCAAAAAGAGTTTTATAAATTTATACGGCTTATTGCCATGTAAATTCTGTTTCTCTTCAGCATTTGTCTTTTTTCTTATTGATATTTATTTGATATAGAATATGCAAGTTAAATAAATGGTCTTTATGTTTTTGCATGTGCATTTAATACTTTTTTTTCAAATAAAATAAACTTTATTATTTATTTTATTTTTCATTTTGATTTTGTTATTTTTGCAAATTAAGCATTTGTACAGAACACATTTTCTGGGCAATAAATTTTGATGCTCTTGCCTCATATTGATGACAGCCGTTGCGATGCGGGGAGTCGTTTAAAGGGGGGGCTGAGGAGTTGGTTTGGGGCAAACTGTGGCACCTTTTGCGCCGGCGCATGCCGCTCGGTTGCCGTCGCGCAACCAATTAAAGAATAATTCATTTCAATTGAAGTCAATCAAAAGAAATTATTTCACGCTTAATCAATGGCGAGGCAGGCACAAAGAATGCCCTAAACAAAGAAACAAATTGTGCCGTAGAGATTTTTTGGGAACCAAGCGCAAAAAAAAAAGAATCTGAGTGAAAGAAGAATGAGAAACAAGCAATCGACAATACAAAAAGTAGAAGAATAAGCACCAATCAAAGGAGACACTATAAAGAAACAGAGAATGAGGGGAAGTTTGAGTTTTTTTCTTTTATTTTTTTTTTTTTTAAGCACTTGGCATAAGATCGTGATCATTATGATATATGGCCAGCATATCAGAGACACTTGAGCTTTGCTTTTGAACCCAACAAATTGATTTCACTGCTGGTGGTGTTGAGAAATGCCAGCAAGTGCCAACTGGCGGACTTTATGACTATGTGCCCCACTAAAAATACATATACATATATAAATATTTATATATAAAGCGTTACTTAGTAGCCGGATTGTGTGATAAATATGTATATATGTATGTACTTTTATACATGGGCACTCAAGAGCAATAGAGACTGGTGGCCAGAAGTGTAGGCAATCAGTTGTGAAGAGTACTTGGAGAATTTTCAATTTGATTTGATAAGTAGCTGTTCATGAATATGTATATATGCGTATATATAAAAGTGTAAAAGCATAATAAAGTATATAATATAAATCTTAATTGTGATAATTTCAACTATCAGAATAAATCTAGATTTTTTGCATTAAACAGAAAAGCTGCATAAAAGGCATATAACTTCATAAAAATATATATTTAATATAGATGTTTTTAATGCAAGTTTAAATGTTAAATGTTAAATGTTAAACAACATAAAAAAACTACCTACTGACAACAGGGGGCGCCACACACAACAGAACAAATCAAAGAAACACATCTTTCGAAGTACACACTCGAAATTGTGTGTATTTTTGTTTTGGTTGTGCCACTCTGAAAATTGTAAGCTGCAACGGACTATGGAATCGGGGCACACGATCAGCGGTGGGGGGGAACATTGTGGAACGGAACATAGCGAAGCGAAATGAAACAAAATGGCAACCGACAACAAGCAAAGCCAAAGCCTCGCATTAATTTGTCATTTTGCGTGTGTGGCGACGACAACAAATGGGGCGAAATAATTGGGCAAAGGGGGGAGGGCATGGAATGGGATGGGGGCAGATCATACACTATAGCAACTGCTAGTTGCAGCCACGCACACACATACACACAGCCACACAAACACAACACTTAACACACACTGAAAACTTTTGTTTTTGCTAACGCTCTGTAAAAAATTGCAGTTTTTTCTATTAAAATACATTTTTTGTTGCCGTTTTTTATGTGTTTTTCGCTTTTTGTTGTCGTTGCCGTCATTGTTGTTGTTGTTGTTGTTGTTAACAGCCGTTGCTTTTTTGGCTTATATTTCCGCTGCCACACACACATAAACAAACACACACGCAATTTGACTTTGAAAAGTTAAAGTTAAAAAAAAAACAAATAGAAAAGAAAAAAAGGAAAGCGAGCAAAAGGCAATGCAAAAACTGTCACAAAACTTTTATGGAGACACACAGCGACAAGGCACGAAATGGCAGGATACCAAAAATGGGTTTTAAGGCGGGGACGGGGGTGTGTATAGTGTGAGGTTGTCAGCCAAACATTGGTGGCCATGTCGCACACACACTCGCTGCAGCTACTTCATTTGCTTGCTCATTAAAAGTTGCGACTCATAGAAATGCAGCAGGAAAGAAGTCAACACGTTTGCCCGCATGTCAAGTGCCAGTCAGTGGCAACGGCAACGGCAACGGCAACGGCAACGCCGCACCATCGCAACGCCGCACCGTCGCACCACAATGAATGTCAAGAACGAGTGAAAATTTGCGCTTAAATGCTGCACACAAAACTGCGACGAGGGCAGCGACCCAAACACTTCTCGTTGCCGCTGAAATAAACTGAAAGAACTAAATGAAAATGCACGAAAAATTTGTCACTTTTGCAGGCGACACAAGCGGTGGGGGAATGCGGGGGGGAGGGGGAGCTTCTTCCTGCGCCCCTGCGTCTTGGTCATTATTATAATTTTTCATGTCTTGACTTCGCATAGCAACAGCAACCAACACACACATACATACGCATGAGTTGAGGGCTAAGCGGCTTACTGAAGCGTGCTGGGCCAGGGACAGGGACTGGGACAGGGCTCTTTTGAGTCTAGCAATGCAGCTGCACAGGTGTCCATAGACATACTCGACTGTCAAATGTACAAATGACTGCAAGTCGTCCCAGTTGAAATCGCGTTCGGATTCGGATTGAAGATCTGCAGTTTAACTTAGCTGGCCACCATTTATAAAGCGAAGCGAGCTCAACAAACAGCTGATATATAAATGAAATGGTACATAAAAATATATATGTATATATGTACTATGTTAACTATAGTGAACCTCAAAATTATTTTGTCATTTCTTACAATATACATATGTACGTAAAATATATTCACTAGTTTCTTAGTCTATCCTTTCTTTTAAATAGCACTAACTAATACTGTGTGTAAGTCTTTTTTATTTATATTATTTTATATTATTACATTTTATTTCAAGCGTTTGCTAAGATTGTTTCACAAATTCAAAGGAACTGTGGAACTTGAATTATTAGGCTTCGTTTGATAAAGAAGCCAACGCGCTTGCAACAATTGGTGACCTTTTCAACTTGGTTGACTAATCAAATTGCATTAAGCATTTAATTTGCCGCAAAGTCGCCTCCAAGGCTAACCGCATAAATAAGCACAAGGATAGTTAAGCAACCCCATCCCAGCACTGGGCAAGCAACCCTTGCCTCGAATAGTTTGAAGGCGCGTATCTTAATGCCTTCGGTCGTCATCAGCTCTGCGACATTTTGCTAATTAAGCTGTGAGGGTCACGTTAAAATTGTTGCATGCAATACACCGCACCACAGCGCACCACACCGCACCGCAGGCTATTAGCATTTTTATGTTAGTTGAGAGAAGGCACTTGAGATATATCTGGGCAGAGTTTATGTCTGGCAGCGGTCACTACTTAGTCTGATTATTGTTATTATGGCGTCGCAGTTTTCATAAATTCCCAGCAAGTTATTTTCCCATAAATTCAGCGGTCAGACACAGCGCAGGACAGCAGAGGACAGCACAGGACGGGATAGTCAAGGAATGGCCTGGCCAGAGGACATGCCGACAGCTCCACAGGTAGACAATGTAGACCGGGCCAGCACACAACGATGACGACAGACAGACAGACAAACAGACAGCCAGACAGACAGGCGGATAGATGGATGAAAGAGTGGAGTGGGGGGGGGGGGGGGGACAGACAGTTAACAAGACGCGGGGATGGGGGAGGGAGGGTGTGGTGGGTCTGACTCCGGTCGTCCTGTCAAGACACAGACGAAGCATAAAATATTGTCTATGGGCAAAAATCTTTTGGGGAGCGGGGAGATTGGCGAATGCACATCTTGAAGCGAGCACCTGTCCCAGACGATTTGTCCTTTGGGATGCAACTTAAATTGGCATTCCACATGACGGTCAAACGAGTGCGAGTGCGAGTACGAGTGCGAGCATTCACTCGCAAGGACATTTGCTGCATTGAACCGCACCAAACCGAACCACGCAAGCAAAGTTTAACTGCGGCTGTCGACCAACAACAACACCTGCTCTATGCGATGTACTAGCCTGTTTTTGTGTATACCCTGCGACTAGTTAAGAAAAGGGTGTATTAGGCTTATGCCTTGGTACAACTAGTAAATTGTATATACAACTGTCTAAATAAAAGAATTAAGTAGACTTAAAATTTCTAGTAATAGCTAGAGTTCGATTTAAAGTTGTTTTAATTATTTCCAGATATTGCAATTTAATTGCAGATTTTATTTAAAAGTAGAAGATTAATAAATGTAGAGTTATATCCACATAAAAGTACAGGGTATCCTACAGTTGTACTGCATGAGAGTTGAGTACTCATACTTGTTTCTCACTTGTCTTTAATTTTATTTTTTAGCTTTTCGTGTCCGCAGATTATTATGAAATGCTGCTGTTGGTTGTTGTCATTATATAGATGGTGTTGTTTTGGGTGTTGTTGTTGTTGTTGTTGTTATTATTGCGCAGAAATCATCAGCACCCTTTTTAGACTCGTTCTCATTCGCATTCGCATTCGGCTTGAAGTGCATTTTTTTTTTTATACTGTCCCGGCCCATTGTCGTTGTCGCTTAGTTCTCAGCCATTGGGCAGCCAGCCGTTAACGCTTAGGTAAACAGGCAGCAACAGTTTAGTGGCTGTTCCGCTGTCTGCCGCTTGTTTTTGCCCCGTTTGCCGTTCGCTCAAAGCCATCTTTCAGTTAGCAGTCGCCGCTTCTTAATTCGCCACTCTTATCTTGTGCATGTTGCAACACGAACGCTGTGCGCCGCCTGCAGGCACCTATCAATTGGCTATCATCGCGAAAGGTGCCTGCCACGATCAGCTCAGATAACGTTTAGGCCATGCAGCTAAATAGTCGCGACAGCTAATAAACAGGCACGCCTTCAGTCTTAATCATTTGTAATTATTAATTGACTTTAACGACATCGTATTCATATGCGTATACTTAATTGAATTGAAAATATGCTTAGACCAAAAAACAAACAAACAAACAAACTTAACATAAATTTATCCCTTTCGATTATCTTCATGTAACTTTTCATTTAACATCTTAATATAAACAGAATTCTGTCTAAAGTTTTACTCTGATGAAATTTGTATACATTTAAGTTGTATACAGTTGTTTAAATTCCAAATTTATAATAATTTACTTTGTATATTTTTAAGGCAGGTGCTTTAGTCGCCTTATCAGCAGCTTAATGCGAGTGCTTTTGTTTGAAGCACTTCATTTGGCCAATTGAATTGTTGCTGGCCACTGACTTGTGGCGCTGCTCCAAACATAACTCAGACATAATCAGGCAGCTCTGCTTCTTCATTTTCTTTAGCTGCTTATTTCTGTTGCGGTTGCGTTGTCAGCGACTCAATCGCTTTTGGCCGTAATCTTAGTGGTCATCTGATGGTGGGGCTCTTTCTTATCTAAAAGCTGAAACTGGCTGCCACAGCGCCAACGTCAAATGCCAATTCCGATTCCCATGTGCAACATAATTTGTACTTAAATCGTGTGGCAGCCACGATGAGAACAACCAGCAAAGCCAGATAAGGGGTCAGAAGGCTGGTGAAGCGGGGAGGGTCGACATAGGCTGGGCAGCAGACAATGGGCTCAGCTTGGTTTAGCTGTGGATGCCACTGTGAGCTCCACTGTCTAGTTCATTTTCATAAATGCCACATTAAAGATGCTGCTGTTGTTGTTGTTGATGTTGTTGTTGTAAGTGCTGCAGATCGGTCGGTCCCAGAACAAGACGTAGATGTGGCATCAAATGACATTAGCCTGGACAACACAGTGGCTGCTAGAAAAACACGTCCTCAATGCAGTTTTTACGGCCGGTTTACCCTGGGCCCCAAAAGGGGCTGCAGAGTGTATTTGTATGTATGTGTGTATGTGTGTGTGTGTTTGGTCCGCATGGGGAATCGGCGCAACTGGGCGAGGCATCTTATATAGATGCCTTCGGTTGTGCCTTTAGCCAATTTATACAAAAAGGCTGATCACTTTATAAGTAAGTATATCATCATTTATACATGCGCTTTTCGCAGGCAGCCGACTAGCAATCCGAGAAAGGCCCGCCAGAGGGCCAAGATGCTGGCCAAGACTGTGGCGACGGCTACGGCTACTTAGCCATGTCGTTTTTACCGTTTTCGGCGTATGGGGCATGCCAAAAATGTTGTGAGCGTCTCAGCGTTTTGTACAGTTTTGTTGCTCTTACGTTTTTTATAATTTATTATTATTGTTGTTGCTGTTGTTGCTGTTGTTGCTGTTCGTTCTGGTCATTTATATTGTGTATGTGTATGTGTGTGCATGTGTCAAGTGGACTTGTTTAATAATTTATGATGAGGCCAAAAACGTAGATCGTGCGTTGCGCATTGCCAGCCATTAATCATGCCGCCAGTCAGGCCAACAACAGCAGCAACAACAGACGTACTCGCAGCAGCAGAAACAACAACAGCAACAGTAACAGCAACAGTCACCACAGTTGCAGTTGCAACTCCTGAGAGAAGCGCTGAGGAATCGGTTGCGAGTAGTAAAAGTTCAATTACCCGCCAAAAAAAAAAAAAAAAAAAAAAAAAAAAAAAAAAAAAAAAAAAAAAAAAAAAAAAAAAAAAAAAAAAAAAAAAAAACAAGCAGAGAGGAAAACCAAAACAAACAAACACAGCGCAGACTGACAGACAGTAAAAACCGCTGGCCAGCACAGTAGTCGGCGGGGGGCGGGGCATCGGCAACTGCTGCATATTGACTGCAGTCTGCAGTGTGGCAAAATCAAAAATTCCAAACGCATACGACAGACAACCATGACGACGATGGCGATGGCGATGGCGAAGGCGAAGGCGAAGGCGGCTGCGACTGCGAGGCCAAAGCGAGTCATGTTATGGCGGGCGTGATGCTAAAGTGGGGGCGGGGCGCAGCATGAAGGCGTGGCAGAGGCAACGAAGAACGGGTGCCCACTTAGCAGCGCCAGAGATCAGATGACAGCGAAAAGACATCGGCAACGTGGCAGGATAACAGGCAGGCACAAAAAAAGCGCCCAAATGCGCAGAAACTGTGCAGCTCTAACTTAACGCACATCGAATACCCTTTTAAATGAGTTTTTATAGTTAACCAACATTTAAGGTTTAATTTTAAGAATTCACATAATATTTGATCCAAATCTTGTTTAAAACATATGAGACATCAATATATGTTTTGTTTCTACTTAGAAGATATAATTATATTTAAGATTAGGTTCATGATTTTAAAAATACTTTACAGACTGATTCGAATCAGTTCAATCTTGAATCGGCTTGTAGCCTTGAATGTAAGAGTATCAACGTATATTGCAAAATAATATGTGATCCAAAAGTTTAGATAGCAATCTGAGATGCAAAGAAGGCAGGGTATAAAAGCGCGCGTTCCCAGCCTGACCTTAAGGCCATGTGTGTGTGTGTGTTGGCCACGTAGTAGGTGCAAGCATAAGCGCTACTAATCTGCTACTCAGTGGCGTATCAAGCTAAGCAGCGTGCCAGCGAACAAACAAACAAGCAAACGGAAAGACTAAGCGGAGAAAGAGAGAGGAAAAGGAAGAGAAAGAGAGTGAGATAGAGTTGGAGACAGACGGAGACTGGCAGACGAATGGCAAATGCAGGCAGCAGCAGCTGCTGCTGCTGCTGCTGCTGCTGCTACTGCTGCTGCTGCTGCTGCTGCTGCTGCTACTGCTGCTGTGCTCATTGTGTGTGAGTGATCAGACAGCCGCAGATTACGTATACGCCGCGTTGTGTGCTTAACTTTTTGACTTTGGCTGTGGCATCTGCGGCAACAACAACAACAGCAAGTCTGCTGCTTAAAAAGTCCGCTCAGGTCTCACAGATGCCGCAGTCGCAGCCTTCATTTGTTATTCAAAAGTTTTTGGCTGCGCTGTTGTTTTTTCTTTTTTTTCTTTGTTTTGTGTTACCTCACGTACGCTGCTATGGCTCGGTTGAAGAGCGAGTCTTAGCCAGAAACGACATTTGTCCAGCAGCCATTTGGGCAGCTTTAGCTTCTCATAATGAGCTGCCAGTGCGTCCAGTGCCAAAGAATGGACTTTAATGGCGCTCGCTTGGCAAAGATTTGTTTATAAGCAGACTTAACAACCAGGCGAAAAGCGCATCAGGAATTTCCAAAGGGCTCTCAAGTTTGCAAGTTGCTGATGAAAACCAAACAAAAAAAACACACACTCACTTATCTTTTGGCTGCTGCATTTTAAATGCAGAAACACATTCTGTGCAGTTGTTTACTCAAATATTTGTTGCAAATTAAAACATTCCCGATTTTTGCAGCGCTCTGAACATAAAATGAAAATGAGCAAACTTCAGTAAATTGCACTTTAAATGTCTGCCACAGATGTATTGTTTGGAAGTATGCCCGCAAATTACATTCGATTTATATATATATATATATATTTTAAATTGAGCCAGCCAATTTAATACAATCATGTGAAGCAAAACGTGTATATATGTATGTATAAATATATATATACATATTTATTTATACAAGGAATCAGTTAATGTTTCTAGACGTTTTACTATCAATTTATAATACCCTGAATCCATTGCATACAGAGTTTATATTCATAATCGGGATTTCTTGACGAATATCAATGTTTTGTTTATTTAAAATAATAAATTATATACTCTCTTTGACTTGTAAGTAAAGAAATGAATGTTTTAAGGGCCATGTTTAACTTTATCACAATTTAAAGTTTCATCGAGATAGATCAAAAAACAAATATTATAATATTTTAAAAAAACAAACAGAAATAAAATATATACATAAATCTAAATATTTATTTAAAAACAATCACAGAATGCGCAAATTTATTTTTATAAGCAAGTGCAGTTATTCTATTATTATTATTTTTTTAGAATTTTGCTTGTTATATTGTGCGGCAGTTTGCGATTGCACGAAATACTTTTGCTATAACTAAAGTTAAGTGTTAAACTGCAGCTCAAATGCTAAGTCGTATTTTCAATAAGCAGCTGAATTAGTGTTTATATTCCTTCTCAGACAGATATTGGAATCTCCTATATTGTATATATCTTAAAAGTGCAACTTAGGGTATCTCGCAGTCGAGTCGGCACACTATCACTTGCATTTTTTTGCAGGCTTTGTATTTATTTATTGATTTTTTCTATATCTTTATTTGTGCTACTATCTGTTCAGTGTGCGATTTGTTGATTTAGCGAGCAAAACAGCAACAAAAATAGAATCAACAACAACAGCAAAAAAAAATGCATTAAAATGTTTCGGCCCGGGAAAATTGTGCACGAAATTTATGGCAACATTTCGTGGTATTTTTTTGTATTATTATTTTTATTTTTGAACACACATTTTTTTTTAATATTTATTGGACTTATTTCCTTTTGGTGTTGGCTTTTTGCAATGGCTGTTGTCATAGTTATTGTGTTTGTTGTTGTTTTGTTGCTGCAAAAATAATGACCAAAGTGATATGTGCTTGTGCATTGGGTGCCCAAATATCACATGGCAAAATTTATCCAAACCGTATATAGATTTATGTGTACATAAATAAATAAATGCGCATTATATTATAAAGCTCTAAAGTGTTGTATTTAATATATATATATTTTTTTTTAAATGGTAATGCACACACAGACAGAATAAAGTGGCAGCTCTCAACACTTAGCAAGGCTTATTAAGCGTTGACCATGTGAAGGGATATCAAATGGAGCCTTGGAACTCACTTTAAATAAAAAGTATATACTGACTCCTTAACTGTGCTATAATTAAAATGCAGGCTTATAAGTAAATAACAGAAACCCTGTATTTGAATAAAGATGAATATTTATATTTATTGCTGATCTTATTGCAACTTTTGTACTACTGTAGTTTGACTTTGCCAGAGTCTATATGTGCCTAGCTTACAAATATCCAGTTCTCAATTGTTACACAGTAATTCGACTTTACAACTGTTCTTGGCTGATTATTCCATGGCTTTGGTAATGAACTTTACATATTAACAGTTACATGCATTAACATTAATGCATTAAGCCCACCAAATTGGCTGATTAAAAAAATTTAAATTTAAATTTATAACAAAAAAAGAAGAATATTGTATGCTGCATATACTCTCGCAACGCCAGCTAAATTTGTGTAAATAATAATTATGTTAATTTAAATATTTTGGCTTTCATGGCTGAGTTTTTTTGCTGCTGTTGTTGCTGCTGGTTGTGGTCTGCAATTATGCTAATTGTATTTTCAATTATTATATGTTTATTTATTATTATTTCACTGGCTGTCGCTGTCGCCAGCCGCTTCGCGCATTGTTGTTGTTGATGATGTTTAAAATTATTTAACTGCCGTCGATTTATGATAAACGCAGCATGAATTTTAAGATGATTTCATTTCCATCAAAAATTTAATTGATTTTCTCGTTTTTTACCATATTTTTTTTTTTGCTGTTTTCATTATCTCTTGTCAATTTTTTATATTCCACTATCCTCGCCTATTTACAGCGCCCAGCGTGGAGATAATAATTACACACCCACACACATATGTTCGCAAGCGCGTGTGTGTGTGTTCACATGTATGTATTCATTAAATAATTATGTCCATAATTAAAAACGAAGTGGACAGCTGCCCTCAACTGGGCTGCCATTTCATGTATTCTCATAATTATATAGCTTGGAATCCACGAGATAATCGCATTAAATAGTCTTTGACTTTCTCTGAGCTGTTTAAACTGTCAAATAAAAAGAGCCACTGCGAAATTCTAGAGCTTTAATTTATAATTTTAGCTATTAAACGAACCTATATAACTGTTACTATATATAGCAATTGTAGCTGAATAAGTTAACTCAGTTTTTTATATAATGTATATTTATATTTATAAAAAAATTTGTTATTACCCTTTAATAATAAAAATAAGGGAAACGTTTAATATATGATAAACGTTCGCTTCGTTTCGCTGATTATGCAATTGATTAAATAAATTGCCTCAACAGCAGCTGCTGCTGCTGCTGTTGCTGTTGCTGCAACTCATAATTACGCGGGGCCTCGTTCGCCTTGCAGCATTATCCTTGTGCATGAATTGATCTGACGCCTTCGCCTGGCATTTGTTTAATTAAAGTGATGCGAAATCCGTGAATCGCAAGTTCCATGCCCCCGAAGCCGCCCTCGCCCCATTTGCCGTCAATTGAAGCCACAAAATATTTTTGCGAAAAGCCATTGGCATTATTTAAAATGCAACGCAATGCGGCGCTCGAAATGCAATCAATGTGAATTAAATTCCCGGCTTGCTGCCCAAAAGAAATTGCAGCAAGCGGCGGCGATCCGCGGCAGTTGCAAGAGTTTGCAGTTTTGCGGCAGTTTGCGGCAGGTCAGTTGCACGTTTAAGTCGTGGTCCATTTACGGTTTGCGGCAGACTCTTTTGCCGCTTTTGTTGTGCGGCTCGGTCGCAAGATGGCCGCAAAAATGTTGCACAAAAATTGTGCAACTTCTCCAGCAATTTAATTGAGCGTGAAATATGCGTTACCATTTACCCAGCAGCACGGCTAAAGCAAAATCCTTACAAAACACACAACACAGCTTTCATTAATATATTAACTTTATATATTTATACTAAGTGCAATTGTTGTAAACAAAAATTTCATGTCAAAATCAAATAATTGCGATGGTGCAAAAATGATACAAGCAATATATCTATTCGTATTGTATTTATTAAAGCAAAGCTGCTACATAAAATATAAATATTGCCACTCATTGCTTTACATTTTATAATAAATACATTTTTCATATAGAAAATCAAGTTTGTAAAATAAATAAGTTTCGTATGCAAAATGAATGCAAGCTTTAAATAAGTGGTATTTGGCTTATCTATAAAGTGTATATTATCAATTAACTATAAGTCAACTGAGGCTTAATCTTTCTTCAAGTAATTGATATTGAATTATTATTTAGAGCTTTATTTAATTGCTTAGCCATTAGAGATTGTTTTAAGAAACACGATCATGGAATTATTATTAATTATGTTTAAACGCCGATAAACATATTTTTTTTTTATAATATGGCATATCATATTTTCT
Organism: Drosophila lacertosa; assembly: GCA_004143845.1. Classification (NCBI taxonomy): domain Eukaryota; kingdom Metazoa; phylum Arthropoda; class Insecta; order Diptera; family Drosophilidae; genus Drosophila; species Drosophila lacertosa. Next base: position 119,558 of record SCDZ01000218.1, on the reverse strand, counting down.
TGCTTACCTGTTTTACCAACTGTTGTTGTTGTGATTCTTCTTATTATTTTAAGATGTTTATGTTACCACCTTGAATTTATGTTTTTTTTTTTTTGAATAGTTTATCGCAAGCGCATCGAGAAACATGAGAAAACGACAACGAGAACTGGGAATCTCATCTTACAGAAGGCGTCGCCCTTGGGCTTAGTGTTACCGTTACACAATACTTGGCAGCTGGTGCGTGTCTTGGCTAATTGATCGCGCTGCATGCGTTCGCAAAATCTCTTCTTGCTCCTCATGTCCTGTCTCTGGCCCCTACACAACATTTATCCCTTATGCCCGACAACGTTTTTATTTTTTTTTCGTTTTCTTTTTACTTTGTTTTTTGGGTTATTTATGCATGTTTATCTTGTTGTTGTAACATTTAGCTGCTGAGGGCGCAGGTCACGGTGTTTGGGCTCTGGGCCTATAAGCAACTGCATCCTGTGCCTGCTGTTTTTTTTCTCCTTCTCTTTTTTAACTGATGCCGCACACATGTTTCCAGCACACACACACACTCAGGCTGGGCTCAACGACTGCTGTTGCTTCGGTTCAATTACTTGTAATTTTAGCCGCAACAACAACAACAACATCGTTCCCCCTTTGCTGATGGTAAATGTCAGAAACAGGTAAATAGACAGTTTCTTTAGAGATGATAGCGTGAGGATTTCCCAAGTTCTTCACAAATACATATTGTTCTTAAATACATATATATTACTTGTAAAGATTAACAAATAAACATGTTTTACTGTTTTACATTAACATTAAGATGAAACCAAACACAAACATTAACAAATACTGAGCAATATTCCGTTTGAAGCTCAAACCTTACTGTATCGATTTAAAACAAATATAACACCCTGTAAGAAGCAACAAAGAAGGAGTTCTCAAACACATAAGATATAGGAATATACTAAAAAACAGCTACGATAGTCCGACTATGAGGGTTATTTTCTTATATCGGATCGTATATATATATATATAAATAGATATCGCTAATATCGCTCGCATTACTAACTATTGAGTGAAGTGTTCAATGCTTATCGCTCGCTATCTGCTTGCTGCGTTTGTGTCTGTGTGTGAGGGGGTGTGTGCATGTGTGCGTAAATTCTCACCACTGCCGGAAGGCATGCCACCATGTCGTCCTTACAGCGTCCTGCGCCCTTTGGTATCCTTTCAACCTTAATACATTATGCCTCGGCATTTAGCGTTTTTTATTGTCGTTGTTGTTGCTTCCCTTTTTTCCCCAGTGTTCTCTGTTTTGTTAACGTTTTTCGCTTTAAATGTGATTTTGCTTGAGGCATCATTATCATTATATCCTTGCCGCAGCTTCTGTTTATATCCTTTTTTCATTTCATGCTCAAGTTGTAATTGAAGTGTAAATTTTTACATCTGTTTAATATGCATTAAAAGCAACAGCAGCAACAACAGCAACAACGAGGCCAACAAGAACGCGGCAAATAATAATAATATTAATCAATACAATGATTAAGGCCGCAAGGAATCATATTTTTCCATCAATTATTACCCCGCAGTCTGCCTTCTCTCTCTCTCTCTCTCTCTCTTTCTGTCTCCCGCTTTCCTACTTTTCCGGCCGTCGCATTAATGCGAGCTCAATTCACACACAGACACACACATATCTGTCTCTTCTTCTTTATATTTGCTGCTCTTCTCTGCGATTCGGTACCCTTCTCTTCGATTCTCTCTATTCGATTTTGTGTTTGTCTCTCTGTTTTGCATTCATCTGGCAAACAAGTCACGTAGCCCAAACGACAAACGGGGGGGCAATCTCAAAGGCGGGGTCATGTTAGCATTTTGTAGGTGAAGCACACACACCAAATACACACACACACACACACACACACATACATACACATTTATATATACTGAAATAACAAAAACAACATTGAAGAAAAATATGTGCATAAAACTTTTCTAATAATCAGGCTAAGCAGCTGGCAATGGGCTCGTTTCAAAGGCGGGGGCAGTTATCCAGCCAAGACGAGGCTGAGGGTGGAGGCTTGGGGGCGTGGCACCAACTGAAGAGCACATGCAATGCAGCGCGAGCGGCGTAGCGTGCAAAATTAATTGCGTGACTGACCAAAAAGAAAAGCGAAAGCCCAAAGTCGAAGCAAGAACAAATGTGTTCTCTTTTCTTTTTTTTTATTGTATATACACATACACAAACATACATATATATATTTTGTTTGCGCTCTTGGCCAACAAAGTTGTGCAGGGCGAAAACACTTTTGTAGGCAATTTGCAAGGACTCGATTGGCAACAATACCCAAAGGACATGCAATTGAAGTCGGCATTCCAGGCCAGACAAACTCAACACAAGCTGCTCATTTGTTCGTTGTGCCAATCAATGCTGTAAACGCTTTTATCGAAATCAATTTACTCTTCTTTTCTCTCTCTTTCCCTCTCTTTCGCGCTCTGTCTTTTTATTTTTTGAATTAACATACCTTCAACGTATAATCAATAAGATAAGATAACCCACCTATAACACATAAGCTTGGTCAAAGAAAATAAAGATATTAATACTTAAAGCTTGCTACATTTCAGCATTATTTAAAGAATTTAAGTAAATAATAATGTTAAAACCAGAAGCTGCTAACTATAAACTCAACTTAACACGTCTGACTGTATAATACCCTTTGTGCCACGCTCTGCTCTGCACACACACACATACACAGAAAGAACGAAAGATTATAAAGCCCAGGCTGACATCTTTGAGTCAGCGAAGCGAAGCCAAATCCCTGGGCATATGCTAAATAGCCTTGGACACACACACACACACACACACACTCAAGCGCGCGTAAGAGGCAAATCAGAAACAGATTTTCTTAGGGGAGTTGGGGGAGTTGCCTTTGAAGTGCCTGCCACAAATTGACAATGTTGAAGCCGGAAATGGCAGACGAAACGGGCGACAGGCGACAGACAGCAGACGTGGCTAATAAATTGAAATTGTTGCTAATTTCTTCTTCTTTATTTGTATATATGCACATTCCCAAATCTGAATAGCGACGTCGCACGAAACTACAAAACTAAACTTATTTCTCACAGATTTCAAAGTAAATATGCTAAATATTTTCTCGTACCACATTAATGCATCAGCTGCAGAGAAAGAGACAGAGACAGAGACAGAGATAAAGAGAAAGAGAGGTAGAGGTGGGAATTGAGACTCGCTTGGCTGAACTGCCAGGCACTGTGGCAATGTGGGCGAGCGCCGTTAAAACTAAAAGCTACACAAAAAAAAAAAATGAAAAAATAAACAACAGATAATTTATCTACGGATAAACGAACTTTAAATATCCTAACGAATTAGGCGGCAGGCGTACTCTAATATCTAATAAACTGCTCTTAAACTCCATTTTCAAATGCATTTAAAGGTTTAGGGTAGAGCCAATTGTAATTTACAGCTATTATTAAAATACATAGATAATAATAAGTAGTCTTTATGTTTCTCAATGTGTTGCCCGAATTGGCATACCCTGTGCAAAGGGTATAAAGAAACAATCTTTCAAGTAAAGAAAAATAAAGAAAGAAGCTATTCAAAGACCGTGCAACAAACTATGCGTTCATCTCGCTCTTGCCACATGCCGCACGTTGCACGCCGCACGGCGCCCGCCGCCACCGTTCTCCAGCGTTTCCTTTTTTTCAGTCCGCCTGTCTGTCTGTCTGTTGGTCTGTGGGCCCGAGCTTAAATGTTGGCGGCATGTCATGGAAATAACATTAAAAACACATTAAAACCGCGAGTGTCTGGGCAGCACAACAAAAGCTAAACGATGTGAGAAGCCAGATAGTGTGCGACAAAGATTGTTGCCATTGCTGTTGCTGATGATGATGATGGCCAAAGCCAAAAGCCGAAAAAAACCAAACTGAAACAACAAAAACAACGACAAAAAATAGCTCGAAACAATTGCAAAAAACACAACCCAAAGCTTGACTCAGTCTTCAGACCTTCCGTGCAAGCTGCATTACAACACTTGGCTGTTAATTTGGTTACACACACACACACATGCACTTACCCACGCACACACTCACATGCAAATGTGCAGAAATATTTGTGTTGCTTTGTCGCCGTTGTCGCTGTTTGTTTGGCTCACCTACCTGCAAATAAAGAAGGAGAAGAAGAAGAGCAATATATTAATACAGATACACGAATTACGTCAGCAGCCTATCAAATGGCTTCCGTTCTTCCAGCCGGCCAACTAATTGTTGTTGACCCAGCTTTCAGCGCAGCCAGCATCGCAGCAATTAGGCAGGAACTGCGCATAGGTATCGATACTCGCTGCGATACTTGGTTACGCCTCATTAGGCGGCACAGCTGCGCCAAGCTTACAACTTCTTAGCAAATTGGCAACATAACACAAAAAAAAATGTAAACATAAATTCGTACAAGCATTCAATTCATACTATTACATGATGAATGATAAATGATTTTAAATTGTTCTCATGTCAATACACGAACAAAAAATAGGGAAAAAAATGAATAAAATAGCAGAACAAAAAAAGAAAAATTAAGTTCGAATTGACCGTTACAAATACACATATATGTATGTACATATGTTTCGGTCAAGGGCCAAGGCTGTAGCACTTAAATTGATTTGACTTCGGTTGGAAGGTATTTAAAAAGGGAAAACGGGCAGAGAAAGTTTTTAAAATCTTTAGATATGTTCCTATTACAAATGTCGTAATAAATTTTAAATAATTATATCAATATATTATATCTAAGCTTATTCTACTTAAGTAAGCCTTAAGTAGAAAATTGTACCTTTATAAAATAAAAACTGAAAATTTTTCAAAATATTCTGAAAATCTATTTAATATATTTGTAAACAACATATGTATATAACTATGTGCGACTTTTTGTGTCATTCCGCATTCAAACAAAATGCCTGTTTTAAGCCAACTTAAAGTTACTTATAAAATATTTATACAAATATTTGAATAAAACATTTTGTAAAAAAATACTTTTTGCCACTTGTTCATTCTATAAGTACTTTGAAGTTTTTTTTTAATTCTCGCCAATTGCATAGCATTAAATTTAAATTGTTTTTAAGCCACTTATGCAACGCTTTATATTTTACATTCAGCTTGTATTTATTTTGACTTTTTTTTGTAACTTAATGTTCAGGAATTTGTATGGTGGGAATATAGAAAATGTATAATTTAAGTATATATTGCAAGTTAAAATTTTTTTTTACAAATGTCATTTCTTTTTTTTTTTCCTAGCTGTGAGTCATATTTAGACTTCAATTGCGTTGCGTGCGTGTCAATTGTTAATATATACATACATATATATATGTACATATATACATATATATATATCTTTTTTTTTTTTTTTCATCTTGGTTGATGCGGCAATCAAAATTCAGCAAAAATTGTTCAAGGCTGACCTCATCAGCGGGCATCTGTTGGGGCAATTGCGGTTGCACTATGCTAAGCAGCTGCTTAACAAGGCCTAATCAATTTGCCGGGAATCACAAGGGGCGGAGTGCCAGGAGAGTTGTATTTGTAACCAATGACTTGCGAGTAAAACTTTAACCACGCGACTCGCGCATAAACCATGAATGCATATCATATAGGTATATAGTCTAAGCAGGGCCATAAATTTATATATATATATATATATATATATATATATATATATATATATATGTGTGTGTAATATATTTGGTTGTGTGGCTTATGATTGATGATGCCATTGATTGATGCATGACGCGCTGCTTGTCGTTGACGTTGTTGTTGCCTTTTAATTGAATTTTCAAAGCTGCCTTCGGAAAAGTTTGCTTCTGCTTTCTTCACTTCTTTTTTTTTATATTTATTTATTTTTTTTCTGCATGCTTATCAGTGGCAAGCACACGCCCCGATAGCCACGGCCCCGCCCCCTGCCGCAGTTGTGCACTTCGATGGCGACTGGTCGCAAAAAGCAGAAAGCGAGAGTTGTAAATTTATTTATGCGGTGGCGTTCAACAAAATGCGCCGCATAATCGTCGCCATCAACACACTTTATTGCAACATCATTGGCAGCATTCGACCGCGCTGGCAACCCTGCCAAGCTCAGAAGAAAGTGGGTGGTTGGGTGGAAGGTGGTGCGCGTTAAGCATATTTGTCATTTTCTTTATGCTTTTTATGCGTGCTGTAGTTGTTGTTGTTGCTGTTGCTGTTGTGGCATCTTCAGTCAACGGCAGCTTTGTGGCCAAAAGTGAAAAATGGCCAAGACGCTCTGAAGATGAAGCAGCATTGGCGCATGGAAAATTGCCTTCGACGTCTGTTTTTTATGATGCAGCCACAGCAATACAACAGCAAACACCCACAAGCAGCTCCCGCTCCACTTGTTTGTGATAAATGGCCAGGCCAATCAAAATTGTTTATAATTGTCATTACAGAGCCGCCATTTGCTGCCGTCGTCGCTCCCTTTGTGCCCCCCATCCCTAACCCCTCTGTACGCCTCTGGCGTTGGGCCTGACGACTAATGCGGCACCTTGGAATGGTCATGGCGTGCGTTTGGCAATTTCAATTAAACGCTACTTTTTTGCCGGCCATAATCACAGCCAGTTTGTCACCCACCCAGTTGTTGGTACTTGGTGTGGCTGCGGTGGGTCTGTTGCCGCTGCCGCTGCTGGTGCTATTGCTGCTGTTGCTGGCTTAATGCAGTTGCCACACGCAAGTGGCGCATAAAAACAAAATGTTTTCGTTGCCACCGGAGCGGGAGGGGTACGGGTAAGGGGAAACGAGTGCGTAGGGCGGGGCGTGGCCACAGTAGGAAGTTGTCGGCCTCGAGCTGTTGCCGGAAATGAAGATGATGCAGCACAAAAACTATGAAATAAATAAACTACAAGCCAGGCAGCAACTGACTGACTTCGTTTACAAGACACAAAATATATGTATATACCTATATAAATATATATGTATGTATATATATATATATAAATGTATATATATATATATATATATATATATATATATATGTTTATATTTCTATTTATTTAGAGAAGCACACTCGTTTAGACCTTATATCTTCGCTAAGTAATGTGTGCATAATGGTCGAAGCGATCCGAAGCCGCAAAATACTTATAGCCACGAGTTTCCATCTATATTTATATAAACATTTCGTCTCGTTGCAGTACATTGACATTTTCGTTTAGTGTAAAAATACGCCTCAATAAGTGTCTACGACAAGGGTCAAGGGATGCGCAATTTGGGATTTGGGATTTGGGATTTTGTATTTGGAATTACGTTTGAAGCCCATCGATGATGGTCGAGATTGCCGACAAGTGGCAATTGGCAGACGGGCAAATGGTTTTGGCCAAATGAAATCTGTGGCAGTCACCAATGCGACAATCTGTTGAATAACAAACAAATATTTACTTCTTTGCATTGTGGTTAACTTAAAGCTTTAAGTAAACAATTCAAATGAATTCAAAGCCTAAAGCAAACTTATATTTTGCATTTGTCACATTTGGACTACATTGCTTTTAAACATTATTTACTGCATTATTTGACCTAATTTTGGCCAATCTGTGATGTATTTTTCAGTAAATTTATAAGTTATTTGATATTATTTCCTTTTTAATTTTTCGACTCTTTGAGTAGCAAATAAAATTTCAACAATTTTGCTCTGCGTCAAAGGCAGGCCGGCATGTAGAAAAGTTAATGTTATTTCCATCTTCATTTCCATTTTCATTTGAAATTTGATGTTTGCTTTTGCATTTAGAGCAAGAGATGAATACCTCTGAGCCTTTCCAGTTGTTCTTCTTGCTATTTGCATTTATGTGTGAGTTTTCTTTCTTATATTTGCTTATTTATTATTTTTTATTTACTTCTTTCTTTACCTTTTGTTCATGCATAATTAATTTCATATAATAATTTATTTAATTGAAGTTTTGTATGAGTTTTGAGTTCTCAACTGAAGCAGCAGCTTGAACACTGCACAGTGCTTAAGAATATGTTGTGAAGCTATGTTTTTGACTTAAACCATTTGAGAATTACAAGCGAATGTCACAAAAACGAATCATGAAGCAAAAAGCGGGCAGATAAGTAAGAATAAAGTAGGAAGCTAAAAGAAAATGAAAGTTATGTAGGGCAAGAACTGTCCAGATAAGCAGGTAAATTCTTGAATAGCCTATAGAAAACTACAAAAAAACATTATAAGAATTCAAAATAGGCGCTATCCGCGTAAGCCAGAAGAAAGAAGCAAACAAAGAAGCCCCACGAGCAGCTGGCAGGAAAGTGAGAAACAAACAGAAACCTAAAAAGCTAACAGTAGTGTTAAAAGTACGTGTGATGTGAGCAAAGCAACGGAAAAGATCTGCACAAGAAGCAAAAGAAGAAGCAAAAAATGTGCTAAAATCGATCTGAGGGAAAATGCAGATGGCTTCAGCTTTACACGCACAGATACTAAATTATTTCAAGTGTTTTTGTCGCATTGTTGAACCAGGGTGCAGAAATATTGGCGCTGTTTGTTCTGTTTGTCTTTTGTGCAACACCAATGTTTATGTTGTTGTTGCTGCTTTTGTTTCTTCTGCAACAAAAAGGGATAAAAAGCCGGCTAAAGGGCGGCAAAGTTTTGTGCCTTGTTGCAGCTTTTAAGCTAATTAAACTGAAAAGAAATATTTTTGCAAACGTTTCATAAAATTTTTGTATTTATTTGATTTTCGTTTTATTTCCCTTACACTGTAATTTCACTCCGTATTCAAAGCCCCCCCCCCCCCCCCCCCCCTCCCCCTTCATGTGTAGCCCCAGTCCCAGTGCCAACTCCAGCTCCATCTTGAAAGCCCATCAAGCAGTCGTTGTGCCACATGCCGCGATCCACCTGCAGGGGCATTCAATCATAACGCCAACGACAAAGTCATAAAAAAGGGACTCCAAATTGATGAGGTGTGGCGCTGACTGTCGCCTTACGTCCCCCGTCCCCCTGCCCACACTTCACTTGGGCCAGCACCTTTCCGCCCCTTTCAGGCCATTTAAAAGAAAATTAATTAGCGCCTGGCCGCTTGGCCTGCCACCAAAAGCCACCAAAAAAAAACCAAGAAAAAAACTGAAATGAAGACGGAAAAAAGATGTTGGGAAATGGGGAATGAAGTATGAAGAATGGAAAGGGAAATGCGACCGGGGCGCGCCGGGCCTCGGTGGGGGGGGGGGGCGCCTGTCCCCCCCCCCCCCCCCCCAAATCCCCTTCCACATTGCCCTCTCGTTTTAAACTCTTCGGCTTTGCCGCCTCCTTTTTTTATTTTTTTATACACATCTTTTTTGAAAGTGTCATCCGAAATTAATTGCTAAACAAATGTCTAATCTTTGCCATTTAAGAAGCGCATAAATCAAGCACAAATCAAACACTGAAAGGAAAAAAACACAGAAACGAGAACAGCGGGAGCCAAAAATAAATGATGTATAAAAAACACATGAGCAACACTGACAAACACACAAGACCAGCGGCCATGCTTGACAACCAGATACCCTGTGCAGTTATAAGACTTCAACAAATTAAAGTTTTTGATTTAGTTTGACAAAACGATGCTTAACATTTCAGCTGATGATATATGTATTTATTTAGTGTCGAAGTCAAATTTATACTATTTATGATAATTCACGATGTTCTCTGCGTGAAAATCTATTTTTGCACTTAGAGTTTTGCGAAACAAGAGTGATTTATTCTTGAATAACATCTGAATCAATGAAATCTCTTACAAGTCCCTTTGGTTTAAATATTGCTCGCACTAAAGAGCAATTAATGTTAGTTTAATTATAAGAAAGCATGTAAATATTAAAATTGTTTGGCTTATCGCCACAATAGGCACGTGTTTTATTTGACTTGAGTCCAATGAACGTCCAATCAGAAATAAAAAAAAGGATTTCACTTTATCGTTCTCGCTATGAATATGTAATGCTTATTTGAAAAAAAAAACCACAATCCGAAGCGTTCGTAGTTATTACATAAATGCGGGACCATAAATGTCAGCTAGTTGCCAGCAGCGCTCTCGACGCTTCTCGTGTTCTACTGCTTCACTTGCATTACTTACTCAATTCGCAGACCCGCAACCCTGCCTTCTCCCCTCCTCATCTACCCCTTGGGGCTGCCGCTTCCCCCAGCGAGTGCTAGTTGCCTTTGGCAATGCATTTATGATTTACTTTTTGCTCTTTTGGCATTCACAACGCCTCCGCAACGTGGTCGGTCAGTCGCAGTTATTGCCAACTTTGTTCGCCTGCACTTCGCAGCTGCCTTCGCCTCCAAGCGTGCCACGCCCCTTGCCCCAAAATTCGCAACCTGATCGTTTCTACAGTGCACCGTGGGGAATTCAAATTTATTAAATTTAAAATTTTTGAGATGCAATTTACGTAAAAAAAACAATTTTCGAGCCTAAAAACAAGCAACAACAAATACCAATTATGAATATAATATATTATATTATTATGGTATATTATGTCACTTATCAGAAGTAGGCAATATTTCATAAAGATCGTAAAACAAAAATAATATCTTCCCAATTTTATATCATAATTTATATTCAAGTTTTCAAATAAAAACTGTCGTCTGGGAGAAGTTTAAAAGGCTTAAAACACCATTAGTTTTGAAAACTTAGTTGTTTATATATTGGTTACGAAGTAAAACATTAACTTAAATCGAAAATTGTTGCCAAAGGCATTTTAAGTTTAAGTATTGCTATATTTTCAAAATATATTGCAAGTTGCATTGACATTGGGCATTTATTTATAATATGAAATTTTTTGCCCGTAAAATGGTGAAATTTGTCCATTGTGCATTTGCAGTTTATTGACTAGATTAATTGTGTCCGCAGTAGAATATTGTATTGTATTCTGTCAATTGGCTTATTACAATAATAAAACAAGTATGTAATATTTATTTACACCTCCATTCTTTTAGCTTTGTCCGAACTTATTAATATCTTTTTTATATATGCATAAAAACAACTTGTCATATATTAATAATTATAAGAAAGTTGGCATGAATATCAACACTTTTAAAGAATTTTCATTATAATATAAAGCAAATGAAGTTTTCTATATTAAAAGACAGAGGAATGAGTTTTTTCTTTGAGCTCAAATGTAAATTTTGATGTCACTGGAATATTTTTAGCTGCATTGACGGAACACTTTTGGGCACCTGGCTAGAAACATTTTTGCACTATCCCTTGCACATTTCCATGGTTCACTGAATGCGGAGTTCCCCTTCTTTTCCTCCCTGCTTTAGATTGAGCTTGTCCAACATACTTGGCTTGACTCGGTTGACTCTTTGGCACTTTGGACTATTGCAAAAATATTTATTTGACAATTTTCATAGCATTGTATTGCACAAAGGGCCTGCGGCTGGCGTACGCCCTGCTGACCAGGCGAACTATTTTGGCACTTCCACTCCCTTCCCCCTCGCCCTTCCCCTCTCCTTCACTTTACTTATTGCTTGCTGCCGCTTGGCTAAAAGTTGCATGCATCTTGTGCACAATTTTAACACTTCTTGTGCAAATTTTATGCAGTTTCTTTGCGAGTTGTTTTACTATGCACCAGCGTAGGGTATTTGCGTTGTTGCTGCAATATGTAACGCCGACGGGTAAATGTGTTCTATAAAGTTGTTTACTTTTAATAGCCAACTTTTGGCAGATTACTTCTGCAACAAATCAAAAATGGATGGAATATAAATAAACATGCATTCCGCATTTCATTGTTAGCTCTGTGCATAGATTGTAATTTAAAACTAGATTGGGACGTATTTTTCAAGAGTTCAAGAATTAAAGTTCACCAGCAAAACTGTATACTGTCATAAACTTAATCACTTAAAATTGGAATTTATGCTCAAGCATTAAAGCCAAAAAAAAAACACAACAATATAATTGTGCATATTAAATAAAAGCAAATATCTGTTAGAAAAACATTCTAAGGTTAAGGTATTGCAACTTCGACTAACTTAAAATAGTTGTGGCTATGATTTTTTTAAAAGAGCTCTTTTTCTTCTTCTTTCGTTTGTTCTTTGTCGCACTTGTTGTTGTTGCTTGTAAAATTTGCATTTTTTTTCTGTCGTTACTTTCATGTCTGCGTGGCCACAATTAAACTTTACGACTGCAATTTTCATAGCGTGCTTGCTTTATTTATTCTTACTTTTATTTTTATTATTATTTTCCTTTCCATTCCCACCTTTATTTTTTTCCCCTTTCATTTTTTCTGCCGCTGCACTAAAAAAGTTTTGTAAAATTTAAAGCGTTTGTTCGGTTTTGGGAAAATGCGTCGCCAAGTTCGTTTTGGCGGCTCCTTGAAAAGCGGCACAATCAACACAGTTGCCACTTTTTGCGCAAATTTACGAACTCGCCCAGCGCCCAGGCGAGCTTTTCAAAGCTTGCCATAAACTGCGCCAAAACTTTCCTGTGCCTGTGTGTGTGTGTGTGTGTGTGTGTGTGTGTGTGTGTGTGTGTGTGTTGCGTGTGTATAAGGCGCTGCTGGACCTGGTTTTTGCAGGTTACAAGAATCGCTTTTCTATCGCTTTTTAAACCCAAAACACACACAGAAAAAGAACTTTATTAACCTTTGCGACACACTTGGCGGGAGCAAGAAAAGTGTTTGGCTTGAAACTTAACAGTTAAAACGGACAAATTTATTGACTATAGCTGAAAGGATAAGCCAACAAGTTGTGTTTGGTAGCTTACAAAATTTAAAACCAAACAAAATAGTATCAGTGAATATGTAATCGATAAGAGTATTTTCCATAAAAAGTTCAGAGAATCGGATTACTAACAAAAAGTTAACTTATGTTATAATATAAATGTTTGTATGTGATTGTGTTATTTATTAAATATTATTATATATGAATTCTAATGTATATTAAATAATTGCCAGTTTTCTGCAATTTGACATGCGCTGCCGCACACGCACACACACACACTCCCACACATACACTCTCTTGCACACACCCTGACAAATTTGGCGGCAGCACAAAAAACAAAACAGCCGCTGGCCTAAAATCAAAGCTGCGTCAACGTTTTTTTTTTTTTTGTTTGCTTTTTCAAGTTTTGGCCTCAGCTGAGAGCCCGGTACCTAATTAGCCCTTCCAGCTTCCAGGCAGCCTCCATCCTGACGCTGCACTTAGTTGCCGGGTGGGGCCTTTTCATTGATATTTGATTACGCGGCCATATGGCAAAACAATGAACCTTTTGTTAAAGACTTCTTGTAGCCTTTGTCGCTGGTTCTTTTTTCACTTCTTTCTATTTAAACTTTTTTTTTTTTTTCGTTTTTGGCAGAGTTTAAGAGAGAGTAAAAAGGGCCTGCGGCTGCGGCGACGGCGGCGGCGGCGTCTGACGCTTGACATTTGATGTCACAGTGAAGTTGCGGCGGCGTTTTGCCTCAAATTTCACTGAGTGCCCCACTGACAATGAGTCGCAGACTCTGGCAGTGTGGCAGCCACTTGAGCAAAATCCGAAAAGAATGAACAAAAACCCAGTTTGGCGATTCGCTTATGGCAATTGTTAACTGCCATTTGATACGCTGCCGGCAGGTAGCCAACGACGCGTGGGAGAACATCAGCAACAACAACAACAACACACACAAAAATACACACAGATAGATAGTCACACAAATTGTTAATGAAGCATTAAGCAGCGCCTGTGGCATTGACTCAAGGATTCGAATAGTCAGCAACTACAACAACAACGACAACGACAACGAAAATAACAGATACAACTCACAGCTACAGATACACTTACGAAATGGCCTCGGCCTGTGAACGGAAATTGCGCTAAGTGCCCTGGCACGCAAAATAAACATTGGACGCGACGAGCTAGTTGCTGCCTGCTGCCTGCTGTTGCTGTTGCCTGCCTGCTGCTGGCTGCCTTTAAATGCTAGTCCTGGCAGAGCCGCAGCAATGTTTACTGCCACTGCTGCAGTGGCTGGCTGCTCTTTAGATTGGGGGTCGCCTGCCTTTTTCGGGTGCAACACACTTTCGAGTACTCAAAGTGAGTCAGTGCGGGTTGCACATAATTTTACTTCTTTTTCTCCGTGTATTTCCTCCTTCCTCATTCCTTTTTTTTTCTGTTTTTACTGTTTTTTTCCATTTATTTTTTGGCTAGGGTGCAGTGCATTAACCCCACTGGATGCGAGGGGGCAAAAACAAGGCGACCACATTGCTGGACTGCCTTTGGGGCAAGTCGCAGAGCCAATTCTCTCTCTCTCTCTATATTTCTGTCCTTCTCTAATTAAGATTGTAACTACAAGTCAGTTAATACTTATTGGATTAGGATTATATTAAATTTATTTTTATCATAATTATAACCTTGAAATAAAATAAATGTTGCTAAACGATAGCTAAAAAAAACCCAGGGGGATTCTATAACTTGGCTTGTTCCTTTTGGACCTGCTAAAAAGCCTTAACGCCTTGATATCATTTCTCAACAATAAATTTAATTTTTTTGCATGCAAGATTTACTATTTTCGAAGACATTTTCTTAACACAATGTTTAGACCATAATTTGGCTATCAAAATGCAATTTTGCACTTCCTGGTCATCTGGTTATGGTTAGATGAATGTTGGTGGTGCCGTTGCTGTTTGAGTACTCTATCTCAAATCAGAGCTGTTGTGCCTTGTGTGCATTTTTGCAGCTGCCTGACACCGTCATAATACCCACCCAGGGGCTATAAAAAGGGCCAACAACCGCAGTCGGTTGCTAGTTTCCCTTCTTTATTTCGGTGTTGTTTGCCGCTCTCTCTCTCTCTCTCTCTCTTTCACCCTCTCCCTCTCCCTCGTACTCGCTGTGGCTCGCTTTACGTTTTTTGTTGTTTTACTTGGGGGAGCCCAAAGTCGAGGCTTTGATTGAGAGGCAACAGCAGCCAGTCAGCCAGCTAGCTAGGCAGTCAGGACCCCAACACAAAAGCGGCGCCCCATTGTGAAGGTGATGGTTGCGGGGGGAGGGAACAGTTCCTGTGAGTGCCAAACCTGTGACTGTGATACTGCGTAGCTCGGGTCTTCAGGCTCAAGTCATTAGGCTCGGGTAGTCGTCCTTTGTTTGACAATTTTGTGCCGAAAAAGAAAGAACCGTGCAGTCATTGTGTGTGTCTTAGCCAGGCCAAAAGCGAACAGCCCCCCGCTCCCCAAAAAAAAAAAAAGTGGAAATAGGAAAATAAGAAGCAGACACGGCCACTCTCTGTGTGTGTGGGCGTGGCAGGCAGGAAGCAAATGTCAGCGCGCTTAATTTTTTGCTCATGCGAGAACGCCCGCAAGGAGCTCCAAGTCGAGCATGTACATAAAAAAATATTATAATAAATTCCAAAAACTAAAGGGGGCAGCTCGAAAAAGGGGCGCGGTCTTCAAAACACACACAAACATACCAACACATACACATACACACACACACACCAACACACGCAACAAACAATGTGTTGTTGCATTGGCAAAGGGCAAAAGTTGCAAGTCGCCCGCACGAAACGCTGATGACATGCGCCCAGGGTGCAAGCTGCAAAAAAAGGGGGGGGGGGTGGAGGGGGGAGAGGGGTGAGCATTGGTAAGTGCTGCACAGTGCTGCGCACTGTTTTACCAACTTGTCTAGTTAATCCAGCGTGGGGGAGCCGAACGCCAAGGCGCAAACTTAAAGGGTCATTCATTTTAATATGCCACACGATACGCCACGCATGGCCAGCTAGCCCCAAGTCAGCAATTGGCCCCCCCATTTGCAACCCCCTTCATTGGATTATTTGCATAAATTAATTACAAAACGCTGCTGCTGTCGCTGTTGGCCATATTTGTTGTTGGCGCTGGCCAAGTCCAAATGTGCGTAGCTGCGGAATTAGAAACGGAATGGGGCAAAGGGTGTGAAGGGAGGGGGTGGGGGGGGTGGCGGTTTAGGGTGTGCGTGTGCGTGAATTGTGCTAGGGTCGAGTCGCTTTGCCAGGGGTTGTCAAGGTAAACTTTTTTAATTATGAAAATTAAGTGCAGCGACGACTGCAATGAGAGCGAAACTTTATCAACGTGTGCCAAACGAATGTTTGTGGGTGTCAATGGGTGTATGTGTGTGTGTGTTTGTGGGTGTGTGTGGGTTTGTGTGTGTACAGTGCGTGCTACCTGTACTTCTGTTGCTGTTGCTGTTGTTTGCTGCTGGTGTCCCAGCTATCCAAAATTGAAAGCTGTTTTCTAAATTGGCAACAACAGATGTTGACATTAATTGGAGTCCATTGTTAATGAATGTGAATGAATGAGTGCGAATGCGAATGTTAATGAACGTTGTTCGCCACACTGCACAACATGCACAACGAGTTCTTTCTGTTTACTGGCGAAAAAGGTGTAACAAATAAGTTTGCTTAATTTAATGTGAATATGCTGAATGAATTGCAATGGAACATGAATGTTCATAGTCGAGAGAAGTTAAATTTAAAATCAGTTGTATTGCCAGCGACTGTAATATGATCAAGAGATTAAGCGTATCTGTTTTAATATACATATGCATATGTAAGTGCATGCATTAAATTTAATTGCTCTCAGTTCAAAATATAAAAATACCAAAAATAAAAATCGTTCTTTCTATCCGATAATGTATTAAGTTTCAAACAATATTCACAAAAAAAAAATACGAAAATAAATACAAGCGAATAAAGGCAACAATGATTACAGTTATTGAAGTCCATTTTAAAAAGTAAATCCAAAAAAAAAAAACTGTAAAGTGCTTAAGATATGAAAACGTATATTAAACATTTATTCATATTCATTGCAAAACTTTAAATACGAGCATTAATATGCAAACGAAATGGTGGTGAATGATTTTTATAATCATAAATCTGGCTTAAATGAGTCACGTTCGTTTTGAATATTTTAGTTTTTCACTTTAAAGTCGCTAAGTCTTGTGTGACTCAGTTTGAATGCTCGTGCCTTGAACTACAATTACCAATCGTATTCATGGTACCCGCATTACTCAAAATAAGAAGAAGAAGAAAGCATTCACTCTAGAAAAATTGTCTGTCCACCTGCCGGGCTGAGTCACTTGCTTGGCTACTTTCTCGCCAAATGGACCAGGCCAAAGCGATTGGAAGACAGGGTAACGGGGAAGGAAAAGAAACGGAGATAGAGAAAGAACTGAGACAAAGAGTACACGCCTCCGCCCAAACAATTCCGGAGTAAATCACGCCAATCACTCGACAAAACTTTTGCATAACAACAAAAAACCGAAAGCGATAGATAAAA
Source organism: Drosophila lacertosa (assembly GCA_004143845.1). Classification (NCBI taxonomy): domain Eukaryota; kingdom Metazoa; phylum Arthropoda; class Insecta; order Diptera; family Drosophilidae; genus Drosophila; species Drosophila lacertosa. Next base: position 102,367 of record SCDZ01000218.1, on the reverse strand, counting down.
AACCAATGGCCAATAAATGGAGGCTAACAGAAACAGAGACAGAGTATGAGAGAAAGATAGAGAGAGAGGGAGAGAGAGAGGCAGGCAATAGCCGAAGGATGGCCAAGGAGTGCGGGTAAGTCGAGGCAACGTTAATGAGTCTTTCTTATTGTTTGCGGCAGCTCGATTGCCATTCATAATTCGATACAGATGCCATCAAGTCTAAGAGGAGGAGAAGAAAAAAAAAAAGGAGGATCGAGCCACAAATAGTTGGCTGCCAACTCCCCTTCTTAAAAGTGTGTGTTTGTGTGTAAAAAGTATTTTCAACTTTTGGCCACATGCTTCATTTATCACAAATTCATTTATCATTTGTCGTCAAACACACAGCGAATGCTGAGAATGCGAATCTGAATCCGCATCGAAATGTGAGTGCGAGTGCGAGGGAGAGAGAGAGAGTGTAAGTGTCCCAAACAGCAGAGGAAGTCGCCACGAGCTAAGCCCCGAAAAACTGGCGGCAGACGAAGAAAAATGATAAAGCAACAGCCAGCAGCCAACAGCCAACATCCAGGAGCCAACAGCCAGTAGCCGGGCCAAGACAGCGGGCGCGCAGAGCGTTGAATTCGATAAAAATGTTGGCGGAAAAGCAAAGCGCCCTCGCCAGCAACTGCCAGGCAAAATGGAAATATATATTTGACAAAAAAAAGAGAAGAAAGAAAAATAAAAACTAAAAGAATTGCCGAATGTAAAATACACTAAAACTAAAATCTGTTACAATAGCTCGCTTAACGTGGCCTCAATGTGTTATTTAAATATGCTAACAATATTAAATTATAAATTATTTGAATGAATACAATCAAAATATAAAAATACATTAACTTTGAAAGGCATCTTAACTATACATATGTATGTATATATATTTATATATATATTAGTTATCTTTAGCAGGCATTAAAGAGGTTTTCTTTTCAAACTAAATCAGAGCTTGCAACTAAAAATAATAAAAGTAAAAACATTGAATGAACTTTTAATATTTAAAAAAAGTATTCTTTATAAAAGCAAACGTATAAAAGCCTTCTACTTCGCTTTTGCAAGCATATTTTATTTATTTATATTAAGCTATATTATATTATTATATAGCTACGATCGTCAAAATCCAACGTAATTATAAAACGCTTCTTATTTTAAATTACCCACAAAATTGAGGCCGTAATTAGTTTCAATTACTTCCGCAGCGCTAATTACGTAATGTAATTGCCAACATTTATTAATTAGCCGTTGATGAAACGTAAGCCAAACATCTTCACTAAGTTATTGTACCCAATTTTTTATTGGCTGCGCGTCGCAGTTATCGCCAAAAAAAACCCAACTGGGGAAAAAGAAAAAGGTCAGGAAAAGCTACGAAAACACAGTAGAAAAGTGGACGCAAAGAAAATCAGAGAGAAAGATAGAAAAAAAGTGTATATAGCATATCCCAATGAAACGAAGCGAAAATAAAATTTCCAGCTAATGACAAAAATTTCCGGTTTGAGCAGCAGCAACAACAACAGCACCAAAAATGCCAATTTTGTTGGTGTTGGGCGCAGGAAGAGCCAAGCGTAGCCAAAAAAAAAAATAAAAAAACGCGGCCAAAACGCGCTCGCGACTAATGATAAACTTCGCATGCGAGACAACAACAAAAGTGAAAGTGCGCAATTTATGGCCTGACAAGGAACTGCAAGTGGACTTTGCGGCAAACGAGGGCTACAGAGATTTGCGTTTGCGACACGCTTCGCCTGGCACACAAATCAGTTATATGCCAAGCGAAAACACCCACACACTCATACACACTCATATGCTTAACAGTTCCCGAAATGAATTACTGCAATTTAAAAGCTTTGGCGATCCTCAGCAGAGGAATATTTTTTATACTCATACGCACCAGTTGCGAGTGGAAAGCGAGACCCTTTTGGCGATTTGGTGCGCGTGCGTCGCGCGTTTGACGCCACATTTGCGGCAGATTGGAATGTTAAGTGCTTCGACGGCAGCTGCTGCTGCTGTTGCTGTTGCTGTTGCTGATGCTGATGCTGGCCGAAAGGTGTTGCCAAAGGTGTTGCTGCCCCTCTCACCTGCACAATGCGAAATTTGATGAGGGCCACGCCAGACACTTGAACCGAAGCGTGCAGCGCTAAATCCACGTAGGTAATAAGGTAATGGCAAAGCCAATGGCTAATGGCTAAATGGGTAATGGCCAAACAAGGGAGCGGGCGGCTTGGCTAATGGGCAATGGTAATCCAAGCCAAGCCAAATCAACCCAAGTCAAGCCAAGCCAAGCCAAGTCATGCGTCTGCCATTTTTTAAGTGGTTTTTGGGTAACAGCTAAAAAAATTGTTTTCATTTTTGTGGCCACATTCTGAGAATTGCATTCGCGGGCCGCTGCAACTGCAACAGCAATTGCCACTATCAAAGTGGGCGCGGGGGCGTGGCGCAATACGGTCTGGTGACTCAGAAGTGATTCAATGTGCACACTCATGAGTACACTCCTGTCATTCGTAAGTGCATTCGTCAAATGACAGACATAAGCTTTGCTACACAAATAAGTGAATACATTTGGAGGTGTTCGAGTTTGTGAATTTCATTCAGACAAAATGTACCCACATCTTCTGAGTATATTCACTAAACATTCATGTATGCATTTATTTATATAAATATATTTTCTTAATTATAAGTAGACTCTTGTGTATATTCACCTATTCATAAGTTTATTCATGTCAATATTCGCTTATTACACTTGTTTCTGTATTTATTTATATTCATGTTTGTACTTATGAGTGTATTCACTTAAACATTAGTGTACTAATGAGAACCTTTCCTTATTTATAAATGTATTCATGGATATATTTTTACGGACAGATTAACATATTTATGACTGTACCCTTGAATATATGCATAAGTGTTCTCATAAGTTCAAATGTATATTCACATATTTATTTACAACTTTATACGTAATGATAAAAACACTCACTCTTTCAAAAGTGCGCTCAAACATTTTTTTAGTGCTTTTATTATATTATTTACTAATAAATTTTTGACCAAACTGTGAATTGAACTCGTGAGTAGATTTATAGTTGTTTTCATTTTGTTTTATATATACCCACTTGTTAATTTTGACAAAACACAAAATAAATTCGTGAGCATATTCATGAACATGAGACTCAGCGATATTTTTACAAATATTTTTATAGAATATACAATTTTATTTGATATGTGTTAAGTTTTTATCAATTTATTTGCAATCCGTGAACAATTGTGAATACACATGCTATACACATTTTGGCATTGATTTGAAATCAAACGAATCACAATTTGCTATTTGGCAGTTAACGTGCATGAATCATTCCAATTCCTGGCCAGTTAGGCCTGGAGTCTAGACTCTAGAGGGTCTCAAGATGCCCACTCGTTCGAGAGTTGTTCGAGTGTGTTCCTTGAGTGTGTGTGTGTTTATGTATATATATGTAGGTATGTAAATGAACGCACATTTTCCCACGTCGTTTCAACAAAAAAGCCAAAACTCATTTATCAGCGGCATTTCAACAACAAAAGCGGCCCACATACAACAACAGCTACAACAACAACTCAAACTACGCGTCAATGCACAAGAAATGAGCAGCATCATCATTTATAGAGAGAGCATAGGCTCAACCTCAACCTCAACCTCAACATCAGCAGCAGCAGCAGCAGCAGCATCTACAGCCAAGCACAGGCCATAAGCCATCATATAGTATGCTTTTTATTACTACACATACAAGCACATATAACTTTGTATATACATACATATATATGTATATATATATATATATATATCTATATATATATATATATATATTGTGTTTAGATGATTATATAGTGCGCTATTTGACCATGGGCGACATGCTTATTATCGAGTCTGGTTTGTTTTTCTGTGTATACCCCGTGCCCATTGAAAATGGCTCAAAAGGGGCATAATAATTTAACGAAAATACATCTATAAGACTTATTTTAAAAGACTAATAAAAAAAGCTGGCTTTATGTAATCATATAATAGATTATTTGATATACTTATAAAGATGGTTAAAAAAATAAGCAAGTTATTAAGAAAAAACCATATTGCAGAAAGCCCAACTAAGTTTTTGATACATATATAAAGATCTTCTTTTAATTTGAATGTCTTTTAAATTAATAACAATCGTAAAGTTGAACTCTTGTTGCAATAGGAAATAATATGACACAAACATAAATTACAATGCTTATTATAATGCCAGTTCAAAAATTCAGTATCATGGATTATTACTTGTAGGCTAAATTATTTTGTCTATTCACTCAACTGTCCCAGATCAGCATCTTTTTGGTGTTTATTATTAACATATAGGGTAACTATTAGTCGAGATCTTTTGATTGTTTCTTCTACGGTACCATCTCCTTTTTCTCTCTCTTTCTCGCTCTCTTTTTAATTATATATCTTTGTCTATACATTCTGTTGACCCAGACGCCATTCAATTTATGGCCGACATTTAATTGCAAATTTGTCCTTTCAAGGAATTGGCACAGATGCGAATGACTTCAAAAAAAACAACAAAAACAAAATGAGTCAAATAGCAAAAAAGAAAAGAGAGCCTATTGCGTATGTTATATAAAGCGTGTGTATATTTTATAAAGTATGTAGAGTACATAAGTAAATAGAGTAAAAGTGAGTATATAGAGCATATTTTCGGGTAAATCAATATTGGTATGTGTAAGGTATTTTCTATATGTATGTAATATATGGTAGAAAGTGTATACATATATAAAATACATATGTAGAAAAGTGAAACGAACATACATATGTTGTTATATATATGTAATATAAAGGCAATTAGATAAATGAACTTAGTTCGGAGCTCAATTGCAATTTAGTAAAACATGTACCTTAGCTATTTATATATAAATTTAGTATAGGACATAAATACCTAACATATGAATATCTCCAGCATAAGGCGCAAATAGTGTGTGAGTATTTTTTTTCTCGAGTGCTTGTTTGGGCCAATATACAAAAGAGTATGTTTTGAGTACATTCGCGTATATGGTAAATTATGGCCTGCTCGCGGGCCATATATTATACATAATGACTACAAAACTGACATTAGACACGGCGCATAAATTTGTCGGACAACAAACAATAAAAGCAAACAGAGCATATAGTTGTTGTTGTTGTTGTTGTTGCTGCTGCTGTTATTATTTGTACATTTAAGTAGTTGCTCACTTTTAATATTGGTCTTTCATAATTTGAACAAATTTGTTGGCAACCTTATTGACATTGTGCAGCAGGGCCCGATTTAATTGATTTTACAGCTGGGAGTTTGAGACTTCGTGTTTGAAATTTAAATCATGAAAGTGTTAAGAAAGCGAAGCAGGCAAAAAAAAAACAACAACAACTTATATATGTGCATACCTTATAAAATAAAAAAGATCAAAAACAGACCCTAGAGAACCGGACTCGAAACAGGTTCTGTCAGCGAACTGTGAAGAATTTTTAACCTGCCCTGCGTCGGTCTCAAGTCCCCGACTACGACACCGACACCGACTCCGAGTCCAACTCCGAGTTCGAGTCCGACGCCCAGTTCGAGTCCAAATCGCTTGGTCGTGTAAAAAAAGGCACCCAGAAACCAGTTCTCAATAATAAAAACTAATTTATTTACTAGTTGTAGTAGGTACAAAACACACAAACACACACACACATTCAAAAAACTGAGCGAAAAGAAAAGAGAGAAAATAAGGAGGGAAAAAAAACAACAACTCCAACCATGGGCGACAACAGTTCGAGAAACTGCGTGTGTGGCTAATCAGAATCAAATTGATTTAAATTTGAATGGTTCGACGAGTAAAGTGCGTAAAGGGGCAGGGGCAGGGGCAGGGGGCAGGTGGCAGGGGCATGGGACTTGGGGCAGGGGCGAGTGTGCACAAAAGGCGGAAAAGTGAGAAAACCGATAAGCAGGGCCAACCAATTGCTGTTGTTGTTGTTGTTGCTGCTGATGTTTAGACCATTTGGTCGTTATCTTGCGGCTGCTGCGGCCTTTTGTCAATTTTAGCTTCATTTCGGTTAAATTATAAGTTGAGGGCGTTGAAGCATGACGCATATTTGCATAACATTCGACAGAACAAAATGAGATAAAGCGGCCATAAAATAGGCGCTTTCAAATAGTCTTTAAAACAGCTCGAGAACTATAAAACGCCTTTGACAAAATCAGTTTCAAATAACAAATATAGAAAAAACACAAAGCAAATATTCCCCTAAAATTTCAGTTGTAATCAAAAACTATTTACAAATGGAGTAGAAAAAAAAAGTTGAACTTTTTTATGGGTCTAAAACAGATTCTCAATCAACAGCAACACGCTAATGTGCCGAACCTATTTGCAGTCACTATATAATTAAATAATTGAACCAAAATGCAAGAGTCTCCTTGACAGACAGCCACACAGCCAGACAGCCATTGTCAGGCTGTCATGTCCGTCGCGAGTTGCCATTTCTAGTGAACTAGTTTTTAGAGTGCGGCATATATAATACGCTTGCAGCCATAAATGCACATTTACACAGCTGACGTGTGTGAAATTTAGGTGACTGACGTAAAGGATGAGACAAACATACTGATGTTTATCTATACAAACACATATACAAATATGTCTGTATGTATATATATATACATATATATATATATATATATATGTATAATGCTGAAAATCTGCGTTAACTTTTTTATGCATTAAGCCGGAATTAAGTGAGAAATATATGTACAAAATTTCGTTTATTAACTTCGATTAAGCTAATACTCAATATCTTGGCATTGGCTATCCATATATTTATAAATATATATAATATATAAATATTACAAAGAGTACTCTATAAAGAGTCCAAAGACAAAAGCTTTAAAATAAAAAGAAGTTGCTCAGTCAGTTACCTAAAAAACTGCAAAAACTTAAGTAGCAAAAAATATAACTTTTTTGTGATATTCGAATTTTGTTTGATATATGTATGTACATAAAATATGTATGTATATTATTTACATATTTCATATTGAAGTCTTGGCAAGGAGAGGACGTCGCAAAAAAAGTGAAATATGAAAGCACTGTGCTAGCTCCAAGCTCCAATAGAGTACAACAAACAAATAGAGTACACTGGAATTTCAATACTTATCGCAAACTATTCGCCCTTGCTTTTCTGCCTTTCTATTTGTGGATGACAAAAGATGCTTTACAGGAATTTTCCTTTAACAGATTTGCCTTGGCAGCCAAGCAGATATCAATGAGCAACAGTTTCTTTGGTACACATAGTACATGGCAACCCCGTTGAGGCCCCAACTTGACATTTCCTGAGTCCTTTCCTGCTGACCTTTGTGACATGCTAATGTTGCATCGAGTCCCTGCTCGGACGCAAAAGGTCAACTTGCGCTGACCATCAAATGAACAGCAGCAGCAGCAACAACAACAACAGCACTTGAGTGATATGCAAATGTGTGGCAAGCCAAGGAAGAAAAGAAAAGAAGAAGCAACAGCAAATTCCCAAGCAAATGCAAAGACACTCAGAGTCCGACACAGAAGATGGGCCATTGGAATGGATGCTACCCAGAAGCCTGAGCTTATTGCTAGAATGAAATCAAAGAAATTTGTTGACTTTGTTTTGGTGCTATTTAAACGAAAACCAAATAAATAATTAATGATCAGGTTGCGGTTGAAATCTGAGCGCTCTGCACACGAAAATCTTATCGAGCTGAGCGTTTTTTTCCCAGTTATTCTACCTTTTTTTATTTTTTTTTTTTAGTTGTGTTTCCGATTTCATTCGGCGGCCTCAGCTGCGACTGTGTGTAGATTTACGGTGCTTCTTCGCGAGAATAACAAAAGGTAACCAAATTCTCCAGATGCAAGGTGGCGATATATAGAGAGGAAAGGAAGCAGGCCGGAGTGCACGACTAACAGATATCCCCAATCTGAATATGTGCTGATGACGGTTTTTTTATAAACACTTTAAGAGTTTTTAAGTCCCCCAAGTGTATGTGTAAAAGTGTATGGGAGAAGTTATTAAGAAATAAAACAATTCGTGATATGTGCTCTATGAATATACAAAAATATTATTTCTTTAAAAAACATTTTCTACTTCTTTCATTTCCCAAGATAATTAGCTTAGGTGAACTTGGTTAAATCGACTCTGTGTTTACAGAAGAGCCAATATACCCCTTCAACACATACAGCAGATTAGAAGCTTTGTTGCGGTTAAACCAAAAATTGTAGAGCGGCAATGCAGCAGACAAGGAACGAGCCACAAAAGTAACTCAACTCAAAGATACAAAATCTGAAGGCAAACATAACAAAAGCCAACGAACGGATGTTGGCAGCGGCCCATTTAACAGCAGCCAGCAACAATAATAACAACAAGAACAACAACAGGAGTAACAGCAAGTTGAAGCGCAAACTTTTGCGCTCACTTTTGACGTGTGCTTAGCCCCGGCCATTAGACAGTACCCCGCTGCAAACAAAGCGGCGCCAAAGATACTCCAAGCTAAGATACAAATACACACACACATACACAAATGGCAACTGGCAAATGGCGCCCCCAACGCGACAACAGGTGGCAATTTTAAACTGACTCTAGATATCGCACCACCTGCCCACAGTCCACTTACCTTTGCTGCTTGTACCGCCAAATGAGTTTAAGTTTTGCTCTTGTGCTATGTTTATCTATATACTATATATACATATATATATATATATATATATACATTTATCTCGATTTGCGCTCCCTTTAGTTACCTGCAATTGGAAGCAAAAAGCGCATTAGTTGACTTCGTGTTGGCAAAGAGCAAACACGAATGTAAATGAACCAGCTTAAGAGTTGCTTATAAATAAATAGCGTTATAATAAAAGGAAAAAAAAATAAAATTATATGTCAGCAAATAAATTAATTAAACCATATTTATTAATCAATATACTATATAAATATATAGTAGAATACTCGTTTAATGAATTGTTATATGCTTAGTTTATATTTTGTAAATGGACTTTTATTTTGTCGAATCCTTATTTTAATTATGCTGGAGCCTATTGCACCTGTTTTCCTTAATTTTCTGCAAGCCAAATATAGAAATGTGCCTAACCATTATTTAAATTGAAAAGCGTTAAAAGAAAATAACTTTTTTTTTAGATTTTGTGTCTGCGTTCGAATAAATGACCCAATAACTTTGTTGCACAGTGTTGTAATTGTGCTCAGAGTTCAGTCGCAATCAGGAAACAATTTATTTGGCCTGCTGCAGCATCGTCTTCTTGCAGCATTTCATTCAGCCGAGATGTCGTTTGACCCCTGAATTTTGTGCGCTGAGAAAAAAAACCAGCTCAAGTTCAATTTCTTTGTTCGTGTTTTAATCTATTTAAAAGAAAGACGCAAAAAAAACTGCAGAATAAAGTTGAAAGTTTTGCTAGCCTCGCGAAAATGCCCAAACTTGTAGCGAAAGAAATAAAAAAAAACAGCGGAAAAGTATTGTGTAAAATACATATACGCTTAAAGATACTCTTTCTTGTAGTTAAGAAAAATAATAATAATAGAAGAAAAACAAGGAATACAAAAAATTGTAGTAAATAAGAAAAAGTTTAGTAAAAAAAGATTCAATCGAAATCGGAGCTTATTGATATTAAAACTTCGGAACTCGCGGTACAAATATAAAGATAAGGCTCGCGTTCGAACCGTGAATCGAACCGGTGAGAATGCTTTTTTTATACGCTCTTTTGAATACCATTTTTGGCAACACTTATATTTCCACATAAACCCAATTTAAACATAACATTTTTTGGGCTGTTTTCAAATGCCTCAAGCAGCGAAGCGACCCCATTAAGGCTGTTCCGAATCGGATACTCAATCGAATTAAAATGCATTCGAGTAGCAATGACACTGACACTGGCCAAACGCAGGCAGAGCCGACGGCCGCCGAGATGGCAAAAGAAGCAAAAGTGTTTGGGCCACAAAACGAAACGAAACGTGGCCGGACGAGGCAGAGGAGATTCGGGATTGGGGATTGGGGCATGAACAGATACAAGATACGCTAGCCAAAAGGAGGCGGCGGCTTAAACTGTGGCAAAAGTTATTGTAACTTTGCCCGCAGCTGCGACGACAACGTTCGACGAAGGCGGGGAGGGAGATTGCCAGGGGAGGGGAGGGGAGGGGGGACTTTTGATTTGGAGACGCACACGACACGCGCCTACTGCGACGCATTTCCTTTCTGACCTCAATCGCTGGCTGGCAGCTTCCTTTGGCAGACTTTCTTTGTTGCTGTCGTTGTTGTAACCAGCCCCACCCACATCAGATCCGTTCCATCCCCTGCTTTAGTTTTGGGCCACCCTCTGCTACAATTTGGCCCTTCCGTGTTTAAATATAGCTTTTAAATACCCTGTTCAACTCGCTCGAAAAGGGTATACGGAAATTGAATAAGTGTAATCATGAATATATTTCTGACCCTCCAGGGTAAAGAATTATATTATTAAGTTGATAAACTATATACAACATTAACTTTATGTCTGGTCTGTCTGGCTGGGCTAATATTTGAATAACTTAAGCTGGAGCTCATAATATGTCAATATCGAGAATCTGTTTTCTACAAAATGGAATTGAAATTCAAATGCTATTAAAGGCAACTCGTATTTAAGCGCAGGGTATTTGCTGGCCGAGTAGGTTTGACTTAAACACTCTTACTTGCTTTTTTTGTTGGTTTTTTTTTTTGTTCCAGATCAAAACGCAGCTTTTTGGCCACTTGCTTTTGAACGTTCATTCGCCGCGTTTTGTTTTATATTTACTTTTTTTTTTGCTTTTTTAGATTTTTTTGTTGGCTTTTTTGTGCTCTTGGCTTACAAAGATGCTTTTAAATGATTAAACGCTGTGATTTCTTATGTTGCCCGGGTTGGCACTTTATATATATACATATATATATATATATATATATATACATATTTATATATATGTGTGTATGTATGTTTATACTATATCTATACATATAAATATATATTTCTATATATACGTTTTTATTACATTCTATTCGCCTTTTGCTCTGCACATTTTTTTGGTTCTTTTTGTTTTGTTCTTTTTGGGAGATTTCACATGGGTGACATTTTAAGCCCTCGCGCTGATTCATTTTTGCCAGCCACCAAATCGACATGATTATGAACAACGCCATAATTATGATCATTATTATCAATGTGTTAATAAGCACGTCTGCATATTTGTGTGGGGCCATTTAGCTAATCGATAGATTTGGTTTTGAGTGGCAGCTTTTGTGCGGCGATAAAAATCGCAATAAGTATTAACAAAAACAACAGCAGCTAAATATGCGAAAAATGAGAAAAAACAGAAAAGCATTTATAAAACATTCACGAGATATTTGGCTACAAAATTAATTTAAAAGCCAATTTAACGCTTTGCCTACAAGAGTGTAACGAAGCTTAAAGAATCACAACAAGATATTATATACCAACGAGAACAAGCATAAATCCTCGACCAAAAGATACTCTCTAGCACAGAAAAAACACAATAAATTTAATTTTTTTGAGTTAGCTTTAAACAGGGCTAATGGTTTTGAGTGACACATCTTTTATTCTAGATTTTCCAAAATCCTTAGATTAACACAATATTAAATATAAAAATATTTAATATTAAAAAGGTGAGCCTCTTTCAGAGTGGCTTATTCATTTGTTAGCCATTTTCCTGTTGTGCAATTGAACTCAATTTATATTTGATAAACAACCACGTTTATATATAAAAAGTAATGCCTAGCTCGCTTTTCACTCGCGTTTTATAGACAGCTTTCCTCTTAACAACTCTTATTTCTCTGCCCCATTTTAAGTTTCCGACTATTTAATTTTGCTTTTCATTCGATGCGTTGCCAACTTGATGACAAACCTATTATGTCATCAACTTGAAGATACAATTAAACTCAAGAACAGCAGAAGAAATACTTAAATGTGCTCGACTACCAAATGCTCTGTTTGAAGTTAAAAGTTGCCCAAATATGAGCTAGGCTCGAAAAAACGTTAGCTTAAGATCGATAAACATATCACTAGTTCTAAACACGCAATTGAATTGGAATATTATTTAAAATGTGTATTTTCCCGAGACCTAAAGTTGCAATCGGTATTTGTCGTTTTGATTCAATGTCCTGATCAATAAGGATGTTTCATCTGCTCGTCGCACACATTTGCCTGACTTCATTACGGCCCTTGTGAAAAAGAGTATAAATAAAAAAAAGAGAGCAGCAACAACAACAACAGCAGCAGCAAACGCTTTGGTCAAGTGTCTGACAATGAATTGGCACAAAATAAAACAACAAACAAAAAAGAAAAACAACTAAAAAAAAGGTAGAAAGCCAGGGACAATTGTTAAACGGCGCTTTCTGCAGGGAATGAGAGGCAGAAGGAGAAGAAGTGGAAGATGACGAAACTGTTTTGTGGCCAGCGAAGCGTGGAGCCAACAAACAATTTGTCGAGCCTTTTCTCAGTCGGAATTTTCTTATCAGCAATCAAAGCAAGCCATCTCCCTCTCTTAGTACTTTGCATTGTTCTTGAATTGATTGAAAAATCATTTGCTAAAATCGCCAAGCTTTGCACCCAGCAACCTGGTCAAAATTAAAAGTGGTTAAGCTATAGTTAAATGAAAATTACATTTAACCAAGCTAAGTTATATAGAGCACATCTTCAAAGCAGACTGTTCAAAACAACTAGCACAGCTGGAATATTCTCTGATGTTGTTAAGTTTTAATTTTAATATTCATTAAATTTAATTTTTTCATTTCATTTTTTGGTATTTCAACTTAAACAGTAAAAATTTTGTAGCGACCCCCGACGGATAGACTGTGACTGCGTTTAAAAATATTTAATTAAATTCAACACAAAAATCACTTCATAAAATTAACAACGGCTTTTTACATATCCATTTATAATAAACTTCTAAAACAACTTTAACTTCTTATTTAAATTTTAAATTTAGATCGAAAGTCATAAATATGCTTCGAAAAAAATGTATGTAACTAAGAAGGCTCAAATTATATTTTGTCTATCCTAGGGATAAATATAGAATGCTAATTTTTTGCTATTCAACGACAAATTAAAAAAAAAAAGACGTTTGTTTAAACAGATATTTAACCTACACATATCGTAAGGAAACCTGCTTTTTCTTTCTCTCTGTGTACGTAAATACCTATATATTTTTTAAATAAAATCGAAATTTTGAGTTTGACAAAAATGCAATTCTATATGAACTGCTTTTATATGCTTTTATTTATGTTTTCGCACGAATATGCTAATTGGAATTGTAAAATTTCGCAGCATCAGGATTCCAAATCCCAACACTGAAAATGCAACTGAAACCGAAAACCAAAACCGATGCGAGAAATTGAAGGTTTTTATTGCTGTTGTTGTTCGTTTATTTTGTTTTTCCGCGGCACTTAAAAAGCGGCGGCTCATTAAAAGTCAACCCCAATCCCCAATTGTAGAGTTCCCAGTGCACACACACACACACACCCAACACACACAACGGACACTTAACAATGTCAAACGTTTGTCACCCCCTTTGCCCCATTCGCCCCTACCCCTAGTGACGACCGCTTTGCCAGCCACCGAGAGCCATTAAAATGTCATGCACTTGGCGCGGCGAAAAACTAAAACCAATTTTCCAATGCAACTGGCGACTGCAAAAAGTGCCTGAAACAGCTTAAAAAATAGCCAAAAATAAACCACACACAAAAAAATTGTGTGAGCGAGACAAAGAGGACATAAGTTTTATTGGCCTGACGCTCAATTACAACACATACAAAATTGTAATTGTTGCGGTTGTTGTTTCTGTTGTTTTATTTTTTTAAGGGGAGCACAAAACAACAACAGGCGCAATGATAAATTATAATAAGAATATGATAATAACGACGCTTAGGCTAAACCGATCGCACACACACAAAAATGCACTGAAAGAGCACACTTTAGCTGAGAGTAGCGGAATTAGACAAAGAGGAAGAGAGAGAGAGTGTGGAGAGAACGCAGGTAGCTGCGTTTTAGTTGTTGTTGCTGCTGCTGCAATGCTAGTAAATGTTGCCTGTGCCCACACAAAAGACAACAGCAGTTAGAAATTGCATTTCGGTTTTTACCTTTGCCTTGCGTACGTTTTCGTTCGGGTTCTCCTTGTTGTTCTTGTTGCTGTTGTTATTATGCACAACTTCTTTTCGCTTTTTGTTGTTTGCAGCTTCTGTTTGTATGTGTTTTTAATTCTTTCTTTTTTACTTTTTGTAATTCACGGCTTTGCAAATTTCTGCTTTAATTTGATTTCTCTCTTTTTTTGCTTTAGCCTGCGATTTGTTACACTTGATTTATCTTTTCTTTGTATTAGCACTTGAAAATTTCATTTATGGAACACACACCAGAAAAAAAAATACAAGATCTCTGCAATTTTGTTGTTTGGCGACACGCGAACCGCCCGGATCCACCGATCGATGCCTACTACTCCCCACCCTTCTCACGGATCCTGTGCGTCTGGCGTGGGAGTCAACGCACACACACACACACTCACACACAGATGCGCGCGGTGCGACGGTGTCCCAAAATGCGTAAATAATTAAAAAATAATGCGGTTTGTAACAAAGTAACAACAACAACAAAACACGCAAACACACACACAACCGTCGCGAGCGAGTGGCAAAATAACCGGTTTACATTTACGCGCAGCAGCGTCAGAGCGACCGGCATTTACAATTGCATCGAGTTTCGTTACGTTCCGTTTCGTTTCGTTCAACCAACAATTCAATATTAATCTCAATAAACCTCAAGCGCACCGTCCGTGGCACGACCGCGTCGTTCGGCTTTGTTTTTGCTTCTGTTCATGTTAATGTAACGTAGGCACATGCGGCCGACTGCGGCTGGCCTGTTACGTGGTGTTGCAGTCGAACGCGCTCGCTCTGTTAACGCGCTGTTAATGCGCACAGCCGCAACTATGACACACGTTCGTGTTCGATGTGGAACGCGTGTGGATCTCGAACCTGGCCTGAAAGCAAATTCAATTATTTTTAACTTGCTAATTTAATTTATATAAAATATTTATAAAAATCTAAAAAATACGATAATAAAATAAACAATATGTTGGCCCTACGCTCATGTTGCACTAGCGAACAGCCAGTTCGATGCTGTTTGAGGCTGTCTGAACCGGTTCAACAGGATGCAGAGAGGGAGTGAAATACAAAAAAAGAGAGAGAGAGAGAGAGAGAGAGAGAGAGAGCACAAAATGTGCTACCAAAACAAAAGACGAAAATGTAGCAACAACATCAACAAGGAGAGCAACAAAGTTCTTTTAATTTTTTATTCGGGTTTGCGACTTGAACCAAACGGACAACAATTTTTGCTCTGCTCTGGCAGCGAAAATGGCAACGCTGCTGGAAAAACCGGTTCGCCGCAAAGGAATGCACAAAATACAAACAACAGCAGCAGCAGCAGCAGCAACAGAAATAATGCATTGCAATGAACTAAGCCAAAAACAAAAAGGAAAAACGGGTAAGCAAACAAACAAAAATCAAAAACAAAGAAAAAAAGCGTTTGCCAACTGGCAACTGGAAGTTAAAGCTGGCAAAAGGCAACTAGCCGCAGTTGTTGTTGTTGCTGCAGTTGTTGTTGTTTTTGCTGGCTAAATGACATAAATCTGCGTGGCAAACAAAAGACTTAAGCAACGAACGCGGCGCAGGCTGCAACTGGATTACTGTTACACAGCCATCTCGGACCGGACCGGGCCGGGCCGGGCCAAGTGACCGCTAACGGGACATAGGCATAGCCAATGGCAACAAGCCTGCTCCGCTAAATGGCATCCAATCGAAAGGGTTTTAAGTGCATTAGAAAATTGTGTGAAAAATATGAAAGAAGTTTTTTTCCAATAAAAGAAGAATTTTTTGTGTTTAATAAGTCAACAATAAGAGCTTTTTAATAACTTACTATTACCAAGCACTTACGAGGGTGGATCAGTAAGTTGTGTTTTTAATTTTCTCTTTTGAAAGGCGCTCTACAAAAATTTAATCTAAATCAACTAATCAACTTCTTATGTTCCTACTTGCATATACATACTTGCACATATATACATATATATATATGTATATGTAATAAAGAAATCCTTGATTAATCAATATATTTAGATAATATATATACTTCATAATTGAACAAATTTTCTAAATTTTTAGGCTTAACATAAGTTGTTAAATTTTTATTAATACATATGTATAAATATATATGAATATATTTACCCACAGAAGTCAACTCAACCTTAGTCTTAAATAAAACTCGCATAACAATTCTTATATTTAATTTTCATATTTTTTGTTTGAATTATATCAGTTAATCGGCCATGAAAAATGCCTCTTGCTATTTGAAAACAAGACAACAACAAAAAAAGATCTTTAATGCTGTTTTGTTGCATTTTATTTCCTTTTCTTCAAAGCGAACTCTGATCTTTTTTGTCTTTTGGTAAAGACGGGGACCCAGATTGGGTTTCGCATTGTTATTTTTGTTGTCTCAACCGCACAACAAACAAAGCTCTGACCCAAAAAAAAACAACAACAACAAAAAAACAAAACAGCACGAGAAAAAAAAATTAATAAATAAACAATTTTCATGGGTGCTGCGAAAATTATGCAAAGCGCAGACAAATGCGCAAATTTGAAAAATGCCACCAGCAACAATAAGAGCGGCAGCAACAACAACAACAGCAATAACGACAAGCTGCAGCTGCGGTTGCAAAGCGCCCCAGCCCCCTTTCCCCCTCTCCCCCCCTCCCCCTGGCAACGGCCCCTTTACTCAAAGTCCAAAAAGTGCGGGCGTTACGTGAAACTTGGCCACAAATCAACTGGCGTCCGAAACTGAATGGAAATAGCAGCAAACTATTGGCAAAAGTTGAGCCCCAAAACGTTGCGACTCTGGAATACCCTAGAATAAGCAGCAAGTTAAGTTTGGATTTTTCCTATAACAAAATTATGGGTAAGCAAACTATTTGGCCCTCTCTCTCTCTCTCTCTGTCTCTCTCGCTCCCAATTAATAAATGCCTCATTTGTGCTTTATCTCTTTCTATCGCACTTGCTGTATTACTCTCTCTCTTTTTTACTTAATATATACCTCATTTGAGCCCTTTTGCTTTCTTTCTATCTCTCTCTCTCTCTCTCTCTCTCTCTCTCTCTTTTTGCCCTTTTCTAAAACAATATTTCTTCACCATCTCTCTTTCTCACTTTTTTGTTCTTAAACGTTTCGTAGACCAAGCCTAACTTTCTGACTACCAAAGTAAACATTTAATTAATTATATCAGTTTTAATTAATTTTCGGCTATAATTAAAAATGTTGGCCGAAATGTCCCACACATGGCCCAATAGCTGATATGCTTCGACCAGCGCTTTTGGCCAGTTTTATAAAGTCAGCGCGGGAACGAAAAGAGAAAAAAAAACTTGCGGCCGTAAACAAATCGAAATGCGGCCGGCGCTCAACTTGCTAATGGGCTAACTCGGTGCGGGCGGCTCGACAAAAAAGGGCGTTGCCTTTTGTTGTTGTTGTTGTTTTTGTTGCTGTTAAACAAATATTACTCATGGCCCGGGCCTGGGCCCAGTCCCGGGCCTGGCCTGGTCATGTCGTACAGCATTGCTAACACCCAAGAACAACGTGACGACGGCCAAAACTAAACGAAACGAAACGAACCAAAAACCGACAACAACAACAGCAACAGCAACAACAACAACAACAACAACAACAAATACAGCCAGCTCGAAAACGCGTCGAAAACGCAGCCGCAGCCGTTGACTGATTGTCACGGCACGATAATAAAATAACTTGTTATACCCTGTTCTCGAATGGAGCGAATCAAAAGCGTGCATATTAGCTTCTTAGTTGCGAGTTGAGACAGGCTCTACTGCTGCACTTGAGGCTGAAGACATTGAACAGGCGATATCTGCGACTATCACTCGGTGCCACGCCCCCTTTCTGGTATTTAAATGCTGATCAGATATTTTAGTTTCTTGAGTTCAAGCAGCAGTTAAAGAAGTTATCCTAAAAAACGTATCCCCATGCTAAAAAGTAAATGTTTTTGTATCACAGTCACTGCTTGAAGTCACAGTTTTAAGTTCACAGTCACAAATCTGGCCAGTCTTAAAACGAACCGGTTCGCAGCAAGCAATTTCAATTTGAAACCAAACTAAACTATATCTAAAATTTATATAAAAGTTTTTTAGTAAGGTTCGAGTAAAAAGCTGTTTTTATAAATGTGGCAACATTGAACTAAATTGGTTAATAGAAACCTTCTGAACCATTCGAACCGTAAACCGAACCAATCTAACGATTCGTAACCACTCCTTAAACAGAGCATTGCCGAGTCGAAAGCTGCCATTTTTCCCCTCTTTAACCAAGTTACATTTCAAGACAAAAAAAATTGAAGTATTGAGGTACAACTTTTGGGAGAAGAGGGAGGAGGGGAAGGGAGCTTGGCGAAGGTGCATAAGCGAGTATATGTGGCATAGTGTATTTTTCTTATATTTTTTATTTATTTTTTTGTCTTGTTGCGGCTGCATTGAAACGTGCAACAACGCGCCGCATTCCTTTTGTCAAACGACTCCGAAGCAGCAACTGCTGCTGGGATCTTTAGAATGCCAGCAACGCAGCTTTTTTATATACATCTGTACATACATATGTGTATGTGTATATAGATATGTTTCTCTTCTTTTGTTGCTTAACTTTGAGTTTGCGGCTGCGCAAAATGTTCGCCTCGTCAGCGTCAGCGTCTGCGGCCTGAAAAAGTATCATAATCATATTATTTATGATTGTATTTGTTTTGCAGACGCGTCTCGACGTAATTGTCGTTTTGCTGCCGCTGCTGTTACTGCCACTGGATGTGGCATCTTTGGTGCCACACTCCACTGTGGCAGACGCAGACGCAGCCGCAGCCGCTAAAGGGAAGCATGTGTTTTTGCCATTTTCAAGGGCACTTTCCCACTTAGGCACAGTGGTGCCTGACTACAACGAAAGAAATAAAACAAGCCAGCCTTTAAGCTATGTTTACCGTTGTTCGTGGATTTTCTATTCACTATAATATAGTTGCCGAATTCGATTTAAATCGATTACAGCCCACTGTGCGACTATGAAGCCATGATTCTGAATGCTAAATCGCTTATCGGCAGTCCAATGAATCATTAGCCAACTGCTTTGACTTTGAGTCAAATCACAATCACAATCCCAAACACAATCACAATCCAAGTTTTGGGGCACATTTAAAGCCAGTTGGCTGAAAAGGGTGAATGTGAATGTGAATGTGAATGGTGGGTGTGTGAATAAGTGCAGCGTGGTGTGCGCAGTAAGTGCTGCTAAAAATATGCATTTGACAATAATGGGCAGCTGTTTTATTGTGCTGGCAAATAAAAGAAATAAATGTATCTTTGAGATACGCTGCAAGTAAACTTGTTTCGCGGCCAACTTCAAAAACTATGCACAGCACTGGCCAGGCGGCAGCTACATGGAATGCGGCACAAGGAATGGCCTGAAAGGGCGCACTCTGGACTGGGGGCGTGGCAGTTATAGTTATGCAAATACGACCGACGATAACGGTGCGCGTTCCATGGCCAACTGAACTGAACGAGCAAGGCCAATGCCCAGTTCGAGATCGTTGGCAGGAGGCATCCAACAGCAAACGGGGTAAGGGCACAACCACAAATACAAATACTAATACAAAAACACACACAAACACACATATATATATATATACATATATATATGGACACATTTAAGTTGGATATTTGCGTTCGCTTTGCGCACAACTCATTTTGTAGCCGCATAGATTGAAGGCCAGAGCCAATGCAGAGATAACGCTCCAGCTTCGACATTGGCCTCGTCTCCAGTCTCGACGGGCAACGGACAGTTGCCAGTTGGCTGCTCTTTGGCCATGGTCAAATCTGCTGAAGGCATCATGCTGTTCACAGCAGCGACCGCATTGCTAAGGCAACAAATATTCAAAAAAGCGTTTGAAGCCAGCGCCAAAGTTCGACGGGTGAGTTTTGTATTTGAATTTGTTTTCGAGTCGACGTCAAAATTTCGACTCTAATCACACAGCATGCTCCACAGCGATTCAATCCGGCAATGCACAAATGCAGCAAAGTTCACAGGGATAAAAAGGCATTCACTCGCCGCTGCGGCCAATATGAATACTCAAATGAATATGGCTCTAACCGCACAGCATATACCAATTAAATAAATGCCAGTCCATATTACTTTGCAAACTTTGCTTTTGTTTGCCAACTTTTACATTTATTATATATTGTGTATAGTTGTCAAATATTTGTCAACATACATATATAGCATTTTGATTGCGTGCACTCAATAAATAGAAGTTACTATCGAAGCTCAATATAAAGTTTTTATATTAATGTTAGACACGCTTTTCCCAAAATTCGAATCTTTCCTTTGCTTTGTCAATTGTTTAAGCCTTAAAACTGTTATATTTCTTTATAGAATAAACCAAACTTTGTTGAGCATTATATAATAACAGTTGCCAGTACCTTTACAGCTGCTAACTGGCGCCTCTCTATGCGCTTCTCAAAGTGAACTAAACTATCTTTTCGTGATTGCCGCTGCGATCTCAGACACATTTGAGTGCGAGCCGCTCGGCTACCTGTTGATTAGCCACATGTTTGAGTTTGGGGCAGACATCACTCGCATCAGGTGGTGTTCACTTGTGCTGCCATTTCCGCTGCACTGACAGACTAAACGATCTGTGAATGTGTCTACAACTAGCCCAAGCAGCGGCCAACGCCCAGAAAGTGACTCTGTTTGTGTGTGTGTGTGTGTGTGAGTGTGTGAGTACTCACTTATTCACGTTCTATAAGCATGCATGTACAGACATAAGTATTTATAAATTCAAATTTCGTTCCCAGCTCGCAGACACGTTTGCAGCTACAATAAGAACAAGAAGCAGCCGCTTTTGCCTTTTAGTTTTAATAGTTTTAACTGTATTTGGAACTATGGTAAATATCATTAGTCAGCCGTGCAAGAGTTTCATTTAAGCTTAATTCAATAATTGCCTCATTGAAGTACACATAAATCAGAACACAATTGTAAAAGTTGTCTTACATTCAAACCATATAGTTTGCATTCCATTAATACATATCAAAAATAACTCTATTAATATACATTTAAAGACATCATCTTTTTAAATAATATTTATACAAGAAAAAAGTTGTACATTTCAAATTGTGATTAATAGACCTTTAAATAATTTAATAATAAAAAAAAGTTTGTTTATTGGCTTTTTTTTACAATATTCTCTTGCCAAAGCAGAGACTTTAACTATTTGGAAATTTTAGATGCAAAACATATGTAAAGCCAAAAATCAATGTTTTTACGAAATGTGATTTCAATTTTCAAGGATTCAAATGCAGTTTATATAGCAGACATATGTATGTCTGCCTATGGAGACTGCGGCTGGAGTTGCCGCAGTGGGCGTGCGCCTTGGGGCAGCCCACACAGCGAGCCCTGCCCCGTTTGGGTTTTGGGGGCAGGCCGGGCCCACAGACGGACGCCCTATTAAACGCCTCCAGTTGGGTCGGCGTGTCTCTGGTGGCAGTTTGTCGTGGCTGCCGCTGTCAATTAAGTCAAATATGATCGAGTGTGCGGCGTCATAAATCTCATACAACTGTCAAATTTAGACAACTGCAGCAGCAACTGCAGTAGGAACTGCAGCAGCAACTGCGATACCCAACTATGGTGCACATATTGCTTGTCATGGCGACGGAGGTGCAACAGCAACTGCCGCATTTGGTTGCAATTAAGCGGCGCTCCGGCGATTCGCATAATCAGCCAGCGAATGGCAGTTAACCAGACTCAACCAAATGCGATTTACAAAATCTAGTCGCCTATTGCATTGTTGCTTCTCCACATACTATATATGTATACTATATACATATTATGGCATACAATACTGAACAGCTAAAGCAAGCTGAAAAATTTCCTCTTAAAGCTAACTTTTTATGGTTTTTCCTTTAAGCTTTTGCAGAAAACTCTTATGTTATAGTATCTTTTAACTCCCAACATTTGTTGCTACTCAAATATATACAATATAATATTTTCACATTATTCTCTAAAGTATGTCAATTTTCGAAAATTTCATAACAATCGATAAAATGAATTACGAGCATATTTTGTGGCAGGCAGAGTCTGATAAAAAAAAAGAGTGCCTATTTTGTGGATAACAAATTTCAGTAAAAACAGCAGCTCATTAAATTGATGCAATGTATCTGAGTTTGTCTAAACGCGTCTTCTTATCTCTTTGCCAAATGGCTTGTAGTTATGCCAACAGATTAAGACCAGTGACTAACTTGAGGCGGCTGCCTAACTGGCCAACTTTTGACAACACTCTCTCTCTCTCTCTCTCTCTTTGTCTGTCTCTGTCTGCGTCTTTTCCAGCAGGCAGCGTCTGTTGCGTCTCTACACTCGTTTCTTTCCACTTGCCCCGTGTGGCAGTTACTGTAAGTGTGTGTGTATGTGTGCACTCGAAAAAATGAACATTCAGTTGAATCAATTGCTTAAATCCCAAATTTAGCTAAGATCAAACATTTTTGAACGGAACGGAAAATTCTTAATTTACCAACAAAAGTTTTTCAATGCAAACATTCCTAAAAACAAAAACTTTAGAGCAATAATAAATGAATGTTATTTTTATATATTTATTAAATAGTTTTTTCACTTTCATTATTTATATTATATAAAATTAGCTTTACAATAATATTTTGTTCAATATAATTTACAGCTTTAATAAGCATTAAATATTTCAGATATTATAGTAACAAATGTTTACAACAACTTTTTAAATATTATACCAAAGGGCAAAAGGCTGTCAAAAAAGCAAAAAAAAAAACTTAGTTCAAGTATTTAATGAGAATCCATTTAAAATAAATAAAATAAATAAAATAAAAACTGTAGTCAAGCTAAGATATTTTTACATTTAGTTTATATGGGCGACATTAAACATAACTTGAGCAGTATATTAAATTGATGTAACAAAAACTGAATATGATTTTACATTTAAAACACTTTAAGCTTAAAGTGAAGTTTTTAGAAATTTATAAAATATAAAACAAGGCATTTTTTCATTGGTGCTATTCTTGGGATAATTTTAAGCTAACCTTTTTTTAGTGTATGCAAATTTTTATTGAAATAATTTGTGCTAAGTGCAGGCTTTTTGCACTATATATATTATTGCATGATTTAGGAATAAGCAAGTTAATTAGTTGCAAGCCTTTTGTAAGAAAAGTGAAATAAATAAAATATGCAAGTTCGAGTCGAACTTAGTTGGATTTGGTGTATTTCTTTGAGTGTGTGTTTGTGTGCGTCATTTGAGCAGCATTTATGCGGCACATTCAACATTATCAGCATTTATTTTTCTTGGGTTTTTATTTCGCTATTTTCCAGCGTAATTTCATAGCCGCCGCAGCCAGTTAAACGGGGACTCTGAATAGGAGTTGGAGATGGAGTTGGAGATGGAGTTGGAGTCAGAATCAGAATCAGAGTAGGAGGCAGCAATCCATGGTTGGAGCACGACGACGACAAGTGTTGCTGTTGCTGCTGTTGTTGTTGTTGTTGTTGTTGTTGTTATTGTTGCCGCGCGTCAACGCTGATAACAATGTTGATGATGAAAGCCATTGATGTGAGCTCTGAGCTGTGCTGATGACGCCGCGACTGAAACTGAAGTCGATGCTGATGTCGCCGTTGCCATGTGTGTGTGTCCACACACACACACACACACACCCATGAACAGCTTCATATAAAACATATAAAGTTGCGCTTTATCAACAATGTGTCCAATTTATGGGACGCTGCCGGCAGCGATGTTTCTGGCTATGGCGACGGTCATGGCTTTGGCTATAGCTGCTTGCCACTTTGCAGCAGCGTATTATTCTTCTTCTTTTTGTTTTGTTTTGTCTCACTCGCTTTTTATTATTTTTATTGCTAGCCGCGGACGCACTTAGGCAAAGTGCAGTCAACCCGCTCTCCGCGGCCGATATCCCGCCAATCTCCCTCTCTCGCTCTCTCTCTGGCATGTCTGCCTCTTTCTCCTCCTCCCACTCCCACAATCGCTTCATTTGTCACGTGCAGCGCGCGACCCAAAAAGATAACAACAAAGATTTCATCGTAATTGATTTCAATGCCCGCCCCCTTTCACACCTCAGCTTTCAGCAGTGAATACAACTTGTAATTGCGTAATGTCGAATGAAGCGCACTTTGCAGGTAGTATATATACATACATACATACATATATACATACATATATAGTATATATAGAGCTGTCAGTTGAAAGATAAAAAAATGCCAAGCTACAACTTTTTAATTACTTGAATTACACTACAAACAAATATGCATATTGAATGTTTATACAAACGCTAAAGATAACAAATTTTTTGAAAATATAGTGAAATCAAATAAAACACTAAAAACATCCATTTTAACCTCAGGTTATCGGCGCCATAAAAAAATTTTGCGGCCCGTTAATTTGTTGACCCTTTAAATTGAGCAGCACCAAATAAAAAGAGCCAATTGAAGAAAAGTCTTTAAATTATGTGAATAAGTTTTAAAATATGCATTAACATTTTCTAAAATCGAAGTTCCTCTTATTTATATGCATGTATGTATACAAAAAAAGAGAATTTTAATTTCAAGGCTTGCCATATTAAAGCCATGAATAAAAAAGAATTGAATATGAAAGGCAATGCAAGAAAATACAATTTAAAATTAAATTAAAAATGAATGTTAAATCAAGCATATCTTATTTGCATTGAGTATATTAATAAACATTAAAAGGAACTTAAAAAAAAGCACAGATGCAAAAATTCAACATTGCATAATTTTAAAAATAAATTTAAACGTGGAGTCATAAGACTTTAGAGAATTGTAAAAAAGACATAATTATCATAAATAATAATGATAGCAAAATAAATAAATTAATATAATCTTGTAAATTACTCAAATATTAAGGATATAGGAAGTATATAAATAATAAAATTGTAAAAAATAAAAAAACAATAGTCTTATGAATATAAATTTTTTTTTATCATTTCAGTGAAGTATTTTAAGCGAATTGTAAAAGGAACATTAACCGAACATTAAAACCATGTGAAAGGTTTTGAGTGAAATGAAGATGGGGGATGTGAGTGCCACGCCCCAAAAGAAAAACCTGCGTGTAAAAGGCAGCTGTGAGGCTACCAAAATCTTTATTGTATAAATACAAAATAACATACATAAAAAATTAAACATGCTTTATATAGATATAGATATAGATATGTTTCTAAAGTGCACTTTAATAACTGCTTTATCACTTGCTTCAACTGTTGCACACAACTCTTAAACAGACTTTATTCAATTTAATGCCTTTTCACTTGAAACATTACACTCAGTTTAATTCTTGAATTATTCCCCCATTTTCTACGTATTTAATTGGCGGTTGTCCAGCGTAATTTAAACACATTTTAACTAAATGATTAGCATAGTACAATGCCGAAATGTGCGGATTGGTTTTTAATTACCCAAGCAATTATTTAACTCCAGTTTCGGTTTTGTACGTTTGTGCGAAATTTAATACTTTAATCAATCGATGCGCAAGTCAAATAGATATAAACCCATTAAATTCATCATATTTCAAATGCTTGGCCGGCGTTTATTGCACACAATTCATATATGTTATTTAGCCCAATAAGCTGACCATATACTTGGTGCATTAATCCCTTTATTTTTGGCATTCATTTAATTGGTAAATTTGTTTCACACACGCACACACATATGCAAGAAGCAAATTGTTATGGTCGCTTTATTTTATTAATATTTACATAAATCCATTTGGCTACCAAATGCTGGCAATACCCTGTACATAGCAGGCGCATGGGCATCTGTGACTTGTAAATAAATCGACACATTTTTGAAAGCTAGGATAAATAGTTTGTTTATAAAATATAAAATATATTATGGCAAATATCGTTATAGTTTAAGATTGTTCTTTTTGTTTCCTTAAACTTTATTCTTTGTTGTAGATATCTAATATAAAAACTCTGTAAATATATATTTTTTATTTATTCAAGGCAATGGCAAACTAAAAAATTAATATTTTCTAAATATAAAAAAAATAAAAGACAAACTTCAAATAAGATATATTTTAAATACACTGTTGGAAAAACGTTAATATAAAATATATTTAAAATAAATTGTATGAAAAAACTAAAATTAAAAATATATAAATTTTAAAATACGCTTTTTTAAGAAATTAAAATAAAATACAGTTATTTTCCAGTCCAAATTTTGACGTAGAACAGTTGAAACCTTTCTGTTTTTGTAGTTTTAGCTAACAATTTGTTTATGGCCAATGAAGTTGATGAAGTTATGCTAAACAAGAGCTACTTACGGAGTATGTGTATATCGTGCAAGCTTCTGTCCGCACATTAAGCGATATTTTTTCAAATTTTCGAAGTTTTTTCACATGTTTTGTTTTCGGTTTTATTTGTGTGTTTTTTGATTGTTTTGTTGTTTTTTTTTGGCCTCCCGTTTGCAGCTCCACATTGAGTGGACTCGGCTCGGTTCGGCGTCGCATGCGGCATGTGGCATGTGGCGGCTACCTTCTGGTTTGTCCGCGGGCGCTTTGCCGCTTGATAGATGGCAGCTGGAACGGACTGGCCCAGACTACCCGGTCTGCTAGCTGGGATCACTGCAAGTCCGCATGCAAAAGCGTGCAATGTGCTTGTTGTTGTTGCTGTTGTTGTTGTTGCTTTTTGTTGGCTTTTCGCTGTGTGAAATTGGCCAGCTAATGGCTATTAAAGCAACGACTCACAAGACCAAGTTGTTGCATTGAAATGCGTTCATATTCTTTTCGCTTTGCGGCCAAATTGCATTTACAGTTTTTGGGCTAATTTATTATTGCATGGGGAGGTTTGTTTTTTGGGTGGGTTGTCAGTGCGAATTGCAGGCGGGCTCATCTGTCAAACGAGCTGTCAAATTATTAAGCGCTGCCAGACATGTGAAATATGCTCGCCAAGGAGCCAGGCTTACCCACAAACACACACAAACACACACACATACACTTACACATAAATGCAAGCTCTCAAGATTGATCACCATTAGCTTCTTTGTTGGTCGTTTGCTGCACTCTTTTTTTTCGGCTGCACTTTAGTTTTTCAGGGGCAGCAAAGCAATTCGTCACTCCTTGCCAAGGGGCAGGGGCAAGGGGCTGAGGGGCTGAGGGTTGGAAGTTTGCCGTTTGCTGCCACTTGACCAAGTTGCGCTTTGCCACGCATTGAACGCTTCAAGTAATTCATCAGCGACGCATTCTCATTGTTTAGTTTTCTCATTTCATTTCAGTTTTTGGGCTCAGGTCGCTCACGCATGACGCCCTCACCCCTTTTGCGGATCCGGATGCGGATGCGGATACGGATGTGGGCGCAAAACTCGCATTCGCGTCGATTTGCTTAATTGGTAACGACGAGTGTTAGAGCCACAATGCCCCAGGGGTCATCGCTCAACAAGGCATATTTAAACAGTTCGCAGACAACGTACTTGCCCCACACGGCGAGGCTAGTATGCTGTTTAAGCCTGGCGTACAATCGTGATTTAAACACCCACAAGCCACTAACAAATGACTTTAAGAAGTCATTTAAAGACAGCCAAAAAGGATTTAAACCTGAAATTTAAAATTATCTATTCACTTTATAAGACATCAACTTAATAACTTGTGACCAGAAAACAACATTAAGTTTAAATCATAAATGTTAAATGTTAAATGTTAAATGTCCAGGCAAACAGAAAATGATCCTTAATCTATGGTGAACTAAGTATTAATAACTATGGAATTTAATGAAAAAGTATTGTCGCGAAATATTATTATTTATATTATGATGAAAAAATACCATAAAATCAATGCAGCAAATAAAAGCTACCACATAATGTAAAAGTCTCATATTTAACGTTATATTATAGCTATTTTAATATTAATATTTTTTTAACTGTATTTTCCCATATATTAATATTTCAACTTAAATAAAAAATATTTCTGTAGCTTGTTTTTATTATTTGTTTTTTTTTCACACATCTTTCGTATAATTAATGAAAGCCTAAACTGTCTTAAAGTGCATAATAAATTACTTAACATAAAAACCTTTGACAGAATTAAAAAAGCAATTTCAGCTTACGCAAGAACTTTGCTTTAATTAAAACCAAACAGAAATTTAAACAACTAGCCGAGGGCGCATCCCATTCGAGCTGTGTCATGTTAGGTATAAGACTTTTTTAGTTCTTCCTCTTCTTCTTATTATTATTTTGTTGCTGTTGTTGTTGTTGTTGTTGTTGTTTTACGAGTCGTTCTTATCACACTTGGCACTATCGTCAATCAAAATGCGGCGACGCGGTTCGACTTGCGTGGGTTCTTTTTACAGTTCCTCTTATTGTTGTTATTTTCTCTCTCTCTTCTCTCTCTCTCTCTTATTCTGTTTTGTTGTTGTGTCTTTTTTTCCGAGTTTTCCGCTGGCTCCTTTAATGTGCGTGCTGCGTGTGAAATTTTATAATGTTCAACTTTAATTTAGACAATTCTTCTATTTCGCACGCCGCCGCGCAGGCGTCGAAGCGTGGCGACCACAGTGAGACTTAAAATAATAATGAAAAGACAACAATAAATAGTTGTTAGCAGCACGTCAGCAGCCACAGCAAAAAGTCCAACAGAATGTCAGCGAGAAATCAACAAAGTGTCGGCCACAACCAGCATAATGAGCTCTAATAGCGGCAGCTGGCACCAGGCGCAGGATTTGAATTGAAGGTGTCAGCAGGCTGATACTCAGCCCAGCCCAGCCCAGCTCCACAGCTCCACAGCTCCTCAGCGCCACGTCGAACCAACTGCTGCTGCCGGGCCAGGTAATTTGCTGTGGGGCGTGGCTGCAATTTGGCCAAGATGCGCAGGTAGCCGCCGTAGCAGAAGCTGCAGTTTGAATGTGGCCAGCGGCACGTGGCCAGCGGCGTCGGGGTCAATGCCTCGTCCATTCCACGAATACAGTTAGCTCTTAGCATCCTCTAACGTGGTAACAATTTAAGCCAAGGCAGCCACTTCTTAGACAGTGAAAACCATCTTAAGATTAACTATTTTATGGCTTAAAAGGCGTAAAAAGTTTCTGAACGAAAGTACTTTATAAAGTATTAACATTTTATATTTATTAAATTATAAATTATTTAATATTATTTAATTGAATTTTTTAAGTTTTACTTTAAAGCTCAGCAAAACAACATAATAAAGATTTGATAGCATCTACTAAATTTTAAAATACCTAAAAGGCTTACAAAAAAAGTTCCACTCTAATGTCCGACAAGCACGAGAAAGACTTGATTACAATACAATACAAATTACATTATATGGCAAGCTTTCTGATCGTCCCAGAGCATTGAAAGGCCCACGAATGAGTGCCGGAGGGAAACGCACAGATGCAGATACAAATGTATCTCAAAGACGCTGTGCGCCGGAAATCGAAGCTGACCAAAGCCAGCAGCAACAACAACAACAACAACTACAACAACAACTGGATGCAGACGAACAAAACGATTGAACTTCGAAAACGAAACCCAAAACTCGTTGGGAGCTCCACGGCAAGTTTGTTTCATATCAGCTTTTTGTTTCAATCGTCTGGCCAATCGGGTGTACTGACTATGCCATGCCTTTCGTAACGTTCGTTAAAGTTAAGAATAAAGAAGATATGAAATACATTTTGAGAGCTATCTAAGTAACTAGAAGAATCAGGATTCGAGTCATTGGTTAATTTATTCAACTGATGTTTACTCAAGCCTATACATAGTATATAAAATAATATAACTAAAAAAAATATATGCATGTAAGGATAATAAGTATTAATAAATATTACTAACTTGTTTTGTCTTCAACTAACTATAAAAATTAAAATACAAATAGAATTAAAAACACATTTTTCAAAGCGCCCAAAAAAAACATTGTTAAAAATAAATGCGCCAAAAAAAATGTGCCTGATAGCGAATTGAATACATAAATATCGTAACTGGAAGCTGTTTGTTTTGCAGCTGCAGCTATAAAATGTTCCGGCTAAACAACTTCTTTAATTTAATTGCGGCAATCAAATACTTAAAAATTCGTCTACTTTTGAACAGAAGCTGAGCGATTTCCTGATTAGTTTCTATTATTTATGCGAAAAGACGTAGAACGAAGACAACATTTTAGATTTAAGCTAAAAGCGTAGCAAGAAAGTTTTATATTGTGATGGTAACGTATTTTTAACCACGTTAGGGTATTAAATTATTCTTTAACTTTTTTGTCGTTGTTGTTGGTGTTGCTGTCAAACTCACCGAAAGCGTCTGACTGGCTTCCTGGATCTGTGCTGGCATTTGCTCGCCCGCTCTCACACTCCTTTCTCCCTCTCTCTTTCTCTCTCTCTCTGTCGGACTCGCCTGGTGCTGTTGTTGTTTTTGTTGGTGCTGCTGCTATCTGGCTGTAGATTTATTGTGTGAATTGGCATTGACAAAGTGCATTTATTGGCGCTCGGTGCTTTTTATAATGTGTTTTGATAACAATTCCATTAAAGTGAAGAAGTTTATAATAATTTGAACTGCCAAGGCAAGCACCGGGCCCTGTCTGCCGATCGGGTGTTCACTGTGTTCACCGTGTTCAGTGCTTTTCAGTGTTCACTTTGCAGTGTTCAGTGTTGTTTTTGTTGTTGTTGTCGTTGTTGTTTGCTGCAACTGCGTCTGCATTGATTTTTCGTATTTAATTGATTGTTGTCAGTCAATCACATTGTTAATGCACATGCCCAGAATACTACACAACACACAAAGTTGCCCCCGTCTCTCTCTCTCTCTCTGTGTGTGTGTTTGTGTGTGTGTACGCGTGCTTTATTGCATTCAATTTGCTGTTGTTTGTCAATTAGTCGCTGCCTCTTGGTGCTGCCAAACCCGTGTGCCTGTATGTGTGTGTGATTGTGTGTGTGTGAGTGTGTGGGCGACTGTTGTTGTTGTATTGCGTGGCGAGCAAACAGTCAAAGTTTTAATTGGCTGCATTATATATTGTTTTTCACTTCACCGAACTGCCAACGGCGACCACAGAGCCACATTTTCAAACGGTACCGCATCGCCGCCTTCCCTGCCGCCCACCCCATTTTGGCACATGCAACAACGTACCACCAGCCAATTTTGTTGCACTTCAAAAATAACATTTGATATTTGCACTAAACCAACCGACATGTGTAAACGTGTAAGCCTTCAAAAACTTGATCAAATTACAGGCTCATAATTCATTGTGGTCTGTATGCGTGTGTGTGTGTGTGTGTGTGAGCTAATACAAACATTGCACTTAAAATTTACTCTACACCTTTCATTCATATTAAAGCAGCAGCAAAAACTTCGTGAATGCGCCAGCTTCAAGTCTGTCAATATTTTGTTAAGCTACAAAACGTTTAAATTAACACTAATTAATGTGTGCAGAAAATATAACTAGCTAATACCCTGTATTGAGCGTTCAATCTAATTAAATTTAAATTTAGGTCCCCTACATATCAACATTCGATTTATTTCTCAATCAATATTTTAACGCTTTTATTAGAAAAAATATGTTTCACAGACAGAAGGAAATATCTTTGATACCATAAAGTATATATATTTTTAATGAGCATTCACAGTTGTCATGTATATACATCATTTGTGGCAAATGCAAATTAAGTTTATGTCAATCAAATAATATATATAAATTATCCATCACCTTTAGAGTTTAAACTATTTCTATCTGATTCGATAGCTTTGTGTCTCATGCATATCATTTGGTCAGCTCACACTTACATATGTACTATAACAGCATACCCAGCAGCAATTTATTTGACTGTAGGGTATTAAGTGATTCTCCGTATTGTATTTGTATACACAAAATTATTTATCCCACATATAAATAAACATTTTATAACTGCCATAAATTGTCGCAAAATTGTCATATTAATTGGTTTATTGGCTCGCCTCTTACGTAATAGAAGTTTCAGTAGCCAATGGGATAATAATTTATGTATCTGTATCAGTATAAATATCTTCGTATCTGTATCTGTATCTGTGTTTCATCAACTGTCTGACTCAGCAGTTGCATATTTGAAGTAGCTGTTAATATATGTATATGCCAAAAATTGATTTAATCAAATGGAGCACAATATTTGGCATAATTCTGTGCATAAGTCTTTAAATGCAGAGATTAACACCCAAAACAAAGTTAGTCTTGTTTTACTAGTGTATATATATTTAACATATTACACTTAGAGAAAAGCCCTTTAATGGTCAAGACTCAGCAGTTTACTCTTTAATTAACACATACCTTGGCAAATGGTACAAAATAGTTTAGCTAATTAATTAATACTTAACTGAAATACTTTATATGTGTTGAAGTAATTAATCCGTTTAAAATTTTGTGGTATATACATAGAAATTCATTTAGAATTGGAATGTTATTAAAGCACATTTGCAGTTTTAGTTCGCATACTGTTAGGACCCTGAACAGGATATGCAGGACACTGGCTGGGTTTGAGTTAACATTTGTTTATAGGAAATACAGTCAATATTCTCGTTATAAACGATACAATTACATGGCACTTGGCACTGCGCCCATATTTCCAAACTGACAGCGACAACTGTTTGCTGTAGCTCTGCCAGTTATCCTGGCATATATATATATATATATATATATTTATATATATGTATGTACATCTATTTATTTGCGTTGCCATTAACCTAGCTAACAGGACACCCAGGAGAGCGTACGCAGCAGCAGCACCAGCTGTTGCCTTCAACTATTTGTTGAGCTTAAGGACAATTCGAACCAGGGGTAGTTATTGCACGAATGTGTCTGTGTGTCTGTGTGTGTGTGTATGTGTGTATCTTAAGCCGAGTGTGTGTACTTATATTATTTAACTCTTTTGCATGTGCCATGGTTGCTGGTTTCTGTTTGGTGTCTGCCTCCCCCTTCCATTTGGCGCAGATGAAGATTAATTACAGGGAAATTCGTAACATTTTTCATGCTTAATCTTGGCGCTCATCAAGGCACATCCCCGGCCAGGCCATACCAAGCGCCCAACGCACGTGTAGTAAAACTAACTTATTAATAATAATAATTGTTTCATGTGCGTTCGCCGTCGCTGTCGCAGTCCTCCTTGGGGCTCCGTCTATTTGCCAGCCGGAACATGTGTCACAGTTGGGGGATCGCTCGCAGCGCGACGGGGCTTAAATGTGTGTATTTGAAAAATGATTTTCGGCAGCTTAGCCAAAAGAACTGCATCGCATGACCGAAGCTGAAGCCGACATCGGAACGCCAAACCTCAAAAAAAAAAAAAAAAAAAAAAAAAACTAGTTTACGCTGCTGGACGCCCTTGCCATTTGGCTAGGTCCAATAAAACATAGAAGTACCAACTATTACTCTAACCGAAGGCGGGGTTAATTGACTAGTAGCTACATCTAAAAAGATTGTCGAAGAAATTTTTAAATATTAAAAGTGAACATTTTCTGTAAAATTGAAAAAAATGTGTAGATTTTAAATAACTACAATGTCTTGCATTTTTTTTTTAACAAGGGTAAAAGACACTTCAAAATTCAAATTAAAAAACAATAATAATATATATTCGCTTACAATAAAAAACGCAAGTCTTTGTTATTATTTATGCTAATTAAAAAAAGTTGAAAGTTAGATATTATTTTACTCCAGATTATCAAAGGCATAAAATTAAATTTATTCTTAATGTTGCGTCAATAATGTATATATTATTGTTTGTTTTTAATTTTTTTTTAAATTTGATAAAAATGTTAAATTCTACAAGAAATAATAAGAATTCAAATGGACAATCAACGAATCGCTTTTCATATTTTTTAAATATAAAATGTTATCTGTTAAACATAAAAGGGTGTTCAAAATGTTGCCTTTTTTTCTAATATTTTTTATATTTTATTTTTTGGTTAGCTGACTGACTAACCGACTGACTGGGAGTTTTGTTGTTGTTTAACGACTTTTTACGAGTGCTACCTGTGCGGCAATGGTGCGGGTCTCTTAAGTGGCCTAACCTGGCCGGAGACATTAATTTTATTGTTTAGACTGCGAGCGCGCGCGCTCTAAAGATCGAAATCGAGAATCAAGAGTCTTGAGTGTTCTTGTGGCGCAGTTATTGATAGTTCGAAATTAGGGTCAACTATGCGGCCGGGCCCGGGTTCTCTCGGCATGCTCCAGGTAGCAATTTCTTTTAATTACAAGCACGGCTTTTAGCCACAAACACTCGCACGCCGCTGCAGGTGTTAGCCAGGCCAGTTAGCGGGCGAAACTAATGTCTAGATAATGGCCCCAACCGACTACCGATCTTCAGTTCTCTTCCACCTTCCCCCCCCCCCTCCCACTTTTCTTCTGCCCTTCATTTAGTTGGCTTTACAGTGGCAATTTGTAAGTATGAGCTACAAAATTAAATTTTAAACGTTTTCTCAGCTGGTGGCGGAAACTAAAAAAAAAACTTTTTTAGTATGTCAGTAAAAACACAGAAAAAGTAGTAGTAGTTACTTTGAAAAACTAAAAACTGAACATGAAATTGTATTAAATTGTATTGTACAAACACGTCTTTATTGGAAGTACCGAAAAAAAATTGCTTAAAACGAATATAAACATCAAGAGGAAGTCGAGAAATTCATTATTGATCAACTAAACCCAGTCCAGGACGAACTTCACTATTCAATACTCATTTTAATGCATTGTTAAACTTGAATATAGTTTTTTTTAATAATATTTTTTTTTTTGTATCTTCTTAACAGGCATCGAGGAACTAAACAAAGAAATCAATTATGTTTTGATGTTTTAGGTCTCTGTTTAAATGCAGCCAATAGTTAAATAATATTTAACTGCAAAAAACCGTTAGTATGCATGTACTTAGATTATGTTTATGTCGTGTGCTTAAATCGCTGCCAACTTAGTAGACTATGTTTGGTGAATATATTTTACTTTGTTAAGGACAACAGCTTCACTATTAGATAATATTCTTCAATGGATTTACAAGACAAATTTATGTGGCTGCATCTTTTGCCAGCTTTCAGTAAGAGGAAATACACTCAGAGAAATTTTTAGTTAAGTATAAGTGTGGCTGAAGGGAATTTAAGAAAACTTTTCTGTACAATAATCAGGTAATTTACATAAATGAAAAAAAAAAACAGAATTTGTATATTTGATTTTTACATTTTACGCATATTTCAAGTAGTAAATAAGGTCTTATAAAATGTATTCATTTACTTTAATTTCTCTAAAGTTGATTCAATCAAAAATTATGTATGTCTAAAAAAATTTTAATTATACTTAAATTGCATTCAGCTTTTTCTCTGAGTGTAAGATCTTTAAATATGTTATTGATCACCATTTCAGAATGTCCGTATATTTCCACTTACAAATGGAACAAAGTGGTTTAGGCCAAGTTTCAATCGAAAAAATTATGGATGGGGTTTTGTTTTGGCTTAACTCGATCAACAATAGTGCATTTTTGATGGTCACATGACTTAAATAATCTTTTATATTGTTGTTTGTTGTTTTGTTATTCTTTTTATTAATCACCGCTTAAAGACTAATTTAGTTTTAAATTTGTTTTGTTGATTTTTTTCTCATACATGTTCTAGAAAATATGAATTTTGTTGAAATCTTTCTATTGTTGCATTTAATCATTTGGTATTTTATTTTGTTGTTATTGTTGTTGTTGTTTTGGTTGTCCTCGTTAGCTTTGCTATTTCATTGTACAATAGTTGAATATACACACATATGTACTATATATGTTTTGTTTGTATATATAATATATAGGGTGTGTATAACGCTTTTTGTATACTATATACTAATTATACATTACACAGTTTTTAATATCAGTTTTCATTTTGTTTTCATCCTTTATATGCATCTTGTGTTCTATACATTGTTTCATTGTGTTGTTTTCACTTTTCGCTTTTCGGCTTTCCCTTTGTTGTTTTTCAGCTCTTCTTATTTGTCTTCTATGCCTAGATGCATATATGCTTAGATATATAAGTATATGCTTGTATGTGGGCCATATATGCAGGTAGGACATGAACCGTAAATCAAGTTTCCAAACCAATAGTAATTATTTAAGAGTTGCATACAAAAAAACATTATATAGGAATACATGTATATCAATATGTGTGTATATGGTATTGGTAAGGTATACATATATATATATATATACATATATATATATATATATTTTATTTACTTTTCAAACATACACAAATGCATATAAATTTCTGTATGTATATATGTATGTATATGATCATAGGTGCATGTATTCAAATTTTAGCTCGATCCTTGAAGTTATTGTTACGTTGTTTTGAAGATCTTGGATCTTTTAGTACAGTACAAACACTATACATAGGTCGCTATGTGTTTGTATATAAATATATACATATATATAAATATGCATATATATATATATCGACAGAGAGAAAAAGTGGGTGGGTGTTGGGCTGATGGGTGTTCTTACTGTGTGTGTGTGTGTGTGTGTGTGTTTACAATGATAAGTAACTTGATACCCACTAAATGGAAGTATGGCCGAATATACATATATATATGGTATATATGTATATATATACATATATAGCTAGTTGCCATGGTTATACAATTTAATATTGAGAAGACCAAGTTACCATTAAGTCGTTAGCTTTTTATGTTTATAAATATAGTTTAGAACAACGTTTTGTGTGTTTGTGTTTTGACTGTTTATAACTGTTTAGCACACGTTTATGCGTTGCACGTTGCATAAACATTGCACTTGTGTATCTGTGTCTGTGTGTTTGTGTGTGTGTAGTATATATGCTTAATCTTAATCATTACATGCTTTTATCGTATAAACGTAGTTTATATTTGGTTAAGAACACGTTTATGCCTTTCACCCAATCAAATTTCTGGGCACATCGTATAAACGTAGCAACTTCTTTGCAATACAACATTTTTTTATTTTTATATTCAGCCAATAATCAGCAATCTTTCATTTTGCCTTATCTAAGAAAGTACATGTATGTGTATGTGTGTGTGTGTAAGTGTGTGTGTTTTGTGTGTGTATTTCTTTGGTTGTGTGTGTTTTTTTTTATATTGGAGGAGAAGGGAGTAGAGATTTTGGTTGTGCCCTAATAGGGATAGAGGTTCTTGCGCTTCAGCTCCATGTCGAGATCGGCCAGCTGCTGCAAGAAGCCATCGTTTGGTCGAATTTCGCGGCGCATGCGAACCGTCCGTATCGCGTCCACGGCGGACATTTTCCGGCAGATCATCAGATAGGCCAGCACGCACGTGGCCGAGCGCGACATGCCCACCAGGCAGTGCACCAGGATCTTGCCTGTAAATGCGCACAGAAATAAAAGATTAACATACTTCGGTTTTAAAATGCCACTTTAGTTACGCTACTCACCGCCGCTGCTGATGGCGCTGTCTATGAATTTGGCTGCCACATAGAAGTAACGGGATATATCTGTCGTCGGCGCATCGATCATGGGGAAGCCCATATATCTAAAAAAGCAATCCTTATGTTGGCGTCTAGACACACACACACACACCCACAAATATGTTTTCGAGCAACACAACAACAACAATGATTGATGAGTAGTGTGAAATGCGTGTGTATTTACATAAATGTTGTGCGGTGGAGTAAATAAAAAAAGAAGTAGAAATATGTTTTGTTTTTTTTAGCAGAATTTTGTGTGCGTTTTTTGTTTTTGTTTGCTTATTTTTGCAATTTAATCAAATATGCCGAAATCGATAGTGCAAATAAATCGATAATCGAAAAAAAAGAAAGAGAATGACATGATCCCCAGCTGCTCGCACTCACCTAATGCTGGGCATGTCACGATAGTAGCTGTGCCCGGTGTCCACCTGGCCATAACGACAGCCCTCCGCGGCGTTCAGCACATGCGTAATTCCCATCATTCTCAAATACGTTTTGTTCTTGGCCGCAGCGCTGCAAAAATAAAGAAAATAGAGGAATATCTTTGGATTTGGCCAGGTTATCTCAACTTACGCATCGCCAATATAAATGCCCGGATAGACTTCGTCGCAGTCAACGTCGTGAATGGCGCACTCGGCACGCCTCAGGCCCGGCAATGTCCTGTTGGGTGCCATCGAATAGTGGAGCACACGCTGCAGCTGGCGTCCTGTGGTCTGTTCGGAGCTTTCCAGGCGGCTGGGCGACTGCAAGCAACAACAAACAGTTCCATATAAAATATTTTTTAAACAGAAACCAGTTCAAATCCTTGTCATGCTTGTTATTAATTATAAGTTTAGCGAATGCTCAGATATGTTAATATTAAGTGGACATAAGATAGATATTTATATCTTTGATATGCCATATTCTCACTTGATCCTCAAAACCAGCACGAGACTTAATATATTTTGCATATGAGATAAACGTTTTTGCCCATTGTATAATAAGCCAAGAATGCAATGCTATCAAAAAATACTTGCTATCAATCTCCACTTTTTTCTTCTTCTTTGTTTGTTTATAATATATTTTAAAAACCTCAAAAAATATGATTAAATTTATAATTATAATTTATTGTTAATTTAAGTATATATGACTTAGTTATAAGCTATCAAAAACCAACTATTTCTGCCTAAGACTGGAACTCGAACCCAAAGAAACCCTACTTGTTCACTTTTCCTATGTAAAGTAATATCTATCGAGTACTAGTGTACACAATATAATTGTTAGTTAACTTTAAGTATAGATTTTTAATTATATAGTTGAAAGCAACATGCAATAGAACTCACAACCTAAAGATGATTCTACTATTAAAAGAAAAAAAAAAAAGGAAACCTACTTTACACTCTAGTTGTTTTATGTTGCAGAAAACAAATTAATTTAAACTATTTAACTATCATGCATAAAAATAGATGTCTAAAACCAAACATATTTGTAAGACATTCACTAAAAATAAGAAAAACGAGCGAAAATAAACAATAACATAACAGTAAACTGAAGTGCGATTAATGTAGTTGAATGTTTGCCTTGCGACAGGAACTGACATAATTTGGGTTCATATGTCGAACTCGGAGGAATTTTAGAGAATGCCGCACAGCCGAAATGTAAATTTGTGCATTTTTTGTGTATTTGCAATTATTTATGGGCATCAAGTTGAGACCAGGCGACAAAGGCACTTGGCCAACTAGTTGATGGCAAAGGCGAAGGTCGAGCCGGCTCCGCTCCGAGCCACGTTCATGGCAGCTCGCTCGTTTGTCACTTTCAGGGACACTGGGCAAAGTCAATGGGAATGCGAAAGTTTGTGTAGTCTTTTCTTTGGTTTTTCTTTTTAGTTTTACTTTGTTGCTTATCGGCTGTCTGCTTTTGTCATAACATATTCAAATAAAATCAGCGACATCGAGGCGCCGAGAGGAGCTGCAAATAGTGGGCGGATTTGGCAGTAAGAGTGAGCGAGTGAACGAGCGAGAGAAAGAGAGAGGGAGAGTGTAAGAGACAGCTACAGTCGCAAGTTGCTCAATTTTCCTACCTACTGTTGCTGCTGTCAAAAACTTTTCCTTTTTTCCGCGGCATTCGACCCTGAGAAGCCAAAAAGCAAAAGCGAAATCATCAGAGCAAAAGTTCTTTCACTTTTCAGTTCAGCTTTTGATCTATTGTGACTGATCTCTGGCATATGAAAACATACATACAAACGACACGACACGACATCACAATAATTATATGTACATATATATATATTTATATATATATATATATATATATCTGTATTCAGATACATTCATTTGCATATCTTCGATGTTTGCTTAAGCACAAGATTTATGGGCGCACAGCAACAAAAACAAACTTTGTATCTGTGGAACATTTATCTTGATTTAGATTTTTCCAAGGCCCATTTGACGACTATGCCTATTACTTTATTTTTTTGTATATTTATGAATACTTTTGGCTAAGCAAGATTTAGTTTCAATGCAGTAATGCTTATTAGCAAGCTCAATTAAATGCTATTCGAGCAGAAAATAGATATTTTTTTTAGTTGGCGCAAGCGAAACTCGACAAGACGTTGTTGAACACTGAACAAACGGCATTTTACAACACAGGACGCATGCCGTAACAAACCTGATAATAATGCGGACTATATCTATCGCCGATGCTGCTGCTGTATCTGTCCGTAGATAGCTGTAAAAGTGACGAACACAAAAGTCAATTATAATTAGCAAAAAATAAGAAAATCAATTGATTAAAACGAAAGTAAAATATGTTGTACTTATAGATAAGAAACCATTTATTTTATGTATATATATTTTTTTTCTATCATTTTTTTATATCATTTTGAATTATTTATTAAAAAGAATTGTATTTGGAACTGAAAGGTAAAATAATCTTTTACGTGGTATTCTTTTTAAATATTTTTTGTTTTAAAAATATAAATTTATTTTAAGCTCTTTTAATTTAATTTATATTAGGTAACTTTTATGGTTTATTTATGCAATTTGTAAGCCAATTTTAAAAATTAAAAAAACCCCTAATATTTTAGAGGTATAAACTTCTCTTGAGGAAAATCGTGTCTTAAAATTTTAAAAAGAAATTTAGCCTTTAAGCTAATTTGCAGTTTGGTCTCCCAGCAAAGATAATTCGTTTGTTACTTAAACAAAATACTTCCCATCCATTTCTTAAGTTTTACTCGATAAGCAAATAAAATTTATTTATCCAATGACAAATTTCTTTGGGAAAGAGTTGCTAAAAAGATGTACGCGAATAATTTGTTAGCTTAAACAGCTACCAAATAAAAGCCTGCATTCAGCTTCAACAAATCAACGTTCAATTACGAAAGAGAAAAGCGAAGGCAAACTCTAATTATGTTATCGAGTGTTAGCTTAATTAAAAAATAGTAAACAAACACCTCTTCACTAATCACAACGAGGTTGCCTGGCCGACCCGTTGGCGTATTATTTATAGATCAATTCAGGAGAATATTTTTTTTCTTGTGATTTTCTTGCTTAAAATCTTTGCTAAAGGCCAAATTACAGGTAGCTGACAGCTAACAAAAAGAGACGCAGGGGTGGTAAGGTTGAGTGGGTGGGGGGGAATGGGGCTGAGTAGGAAGATGAGAGAAAACTGAAGCATTCGCCTTCAGGTGCACAAAAATGCGTTGGCGTTGGCGTTGCCGTTGATGTTGTTGACGTTGTTGAATTTTCTGTATTTTTCTTAGCTTTTCTCAACTTTTTTTATTCTCTTTAGCCACTGCCGCCGCCTTGACCTTGTTGCGCCAAACACAAGCAACAAGATGCTCCCTCCTCTAACTGTACAAACACACACGAGTTTCTCTCGATCTCTGTGTGTGTGTGTGTGTGTCTAAGAATAGGCAGTACATGCATTAAATGCTGCAAAATAAAAATCGCTCGGCCAACAACAACATTCAACATTTTCATCACATTCCTCTCGCTGGTTGGAAATATTTTTTTTTTTGAAAATCACAGAAAAACACAAAAATTCGCCTCACGAAATCATTCGATGAGTCATGGAGTCGATGGGGGCCAAATCCAAATCCAAATGCTGATGCCGATGCTAATGCTAATGCTAATGCTAATGCTAATGCTTAGTGCCCGCATTTGCGTGGCCAATTAGCTGGATAACAAGCAGTTGTCTTAGTCTCTGATTAAATGTTAAGCAGTGGAATTTAATCATCCGCATTTAGCCGCAACGTGTCTCGTAAATTTATTTTTACTTTAATTTTTGGTTTTTTTTCTTTTTGTGTTTCTTGTGATTTTTATTGGCACTTCGCCCCGAGCCCAGTGTCTATGCAAGGTGTCGCCCGCTTTCGACGCTTTTAATAGCCACAGTGCCAACATATACGTATATATAGAAAAATACATATATATGTATATAATGTGCCTCTATAGCTACTTGCTGATACAGATACAACAGACACCTGCATGGCCACATTGTTGTGTCTATTAGTCAGTTAATTGAATGTGGCTCGTCTGCGTCTTCATCACCTATGTGTGTGGGCGCGTGTGTTTAACCCATGGCTGGCAAAGGCTTGTCGGCTTCCGGAGAACTGTGTCACCTTACCCAGGTCAAGTACTGACCACTTGGCCAACTGCAGTTAACAGTCAGCGGCGCCCTTTTTGGAGGCCATCAGAATGTTGACATCGTTGCAA
The DNA here is from genome assembly GCA_004143845.1 of Drosophila lacertosa. Taxonomy (NCBI): domain Eukaryota; kingdom Metazoa; phylum Arthropoda; class Insecta; order Diptera; family Drosophilidae; genus Drosophila; species Drosophila lacertosa. The sequence continues at coordinate 60,174 of SCDZ01000218.1, read as the reverse complement.
GCGAAAAGTTCAAATCATAACAAACAAAATATAATCATTTAGTCCTTTCACTAATTTCAAAACATTTCCCATTGTTAATTATAATTCTTAATTAAATAGCATATTTGTTTAAAGTTATTAAAACAAGTCTAGCCGGTTTTAAATATACAAAAGTGCTCAACAATTTGTGAAGCCTATCAATTTAGCCCAACTTTAAAAATAGAAATGTATACAATAATTTTTCTTGTATATTTCATAAACTCAACTCGGCCTCATTTCGCACAAGAATGCAAATGGAAAATTCTCAAAAGTGATTAACACAAAAAAACAGCTTAATAAGTGTGAAAAATCGCCACAAAATGCTGAAAACTACAGACACATAAAATATATAAATTAAATGTAGTGCAAAAGAAATAGAAAATGGTTTTTGGATTTTCTTTACCCTTTTCTTTTCATCGTTTGAATCAATATCACAAAGACGTATGTGGAATTAGAGCTGGGCTTAAGTTTTTCGGCCTGACATGTGCAAAATACGAAAATGGGCTTAAATACTGCTTAAGACATGTGTATAAATAAATATAAACATGAACATGTTGTTTATTTTTGGGGCCCATAGACAGCGCACAGTGGGCCAAGTTGAAAGCGATGTGTCCAAAATTGAATGAGTGGCGAAAGTTGTTCAAGCTTTTGTGTCGAATGAACGGAGATTTCTTAAAATCTGAGCATCTTTCGGATAGTTTTAAATACATTCAAATACATTTTGAAACATATGCTGCCCAATGTGCAGGGATATGAGCAATAAAAAATAAAAAGGACAAAAGCTTATTGCATTGACATGCAAGCATGCAGACTAATTTATTGATTAAACAGGCCGCCAAAGGACGCAAAAAAAAGAATGAAATGAAAATGAAGTAAATTATAGTAATGAATAAAAGGCAACAATTATTAAATATTTGTTGACTGTCGCTGAGAATTTGAATGCGGCTCATCGCGGCCACCACGTGTCAAGGTAACCGCCAAAAGTTGGCAGCTACAAATTTTGTCGCATTTACCAAATGACTCAAAGAAAATGCAAAACGGAAAAACAACACACAAACACACACCCACACAGCAAAACGGAAAAGCTGAAAAGCTGATAAACTGCTTAATGAAAATTGCGCAAATTTAATGCGCAGTAGCTTTTAATTTGCCATTTAAGGTGTGGACACTTATAGGGCGCAATGGGTAAGGGGGCGGGGCTGGGGACGGGGACGGGAAAGGGGGCGATCTGCGGTTGACGGTGGTCGGTGTCTGATGGGGTTGGGCAGCTCATCAAACTGTCTGATTATTGTTAAACAAGTTTTGTGCAGCTGTCGCCATTAACAATTAATGCAATGCCCAAGGCTGATAGGGCGCCCAAAATGGGGCGCGTTGAAAATGTGACTTGGAATTGTTGGAAAAACTATACAAAATAATGTTCGACTATGCTGGCGATGAGCGCGTGATACGATCGCGAAAACAATAGTCGTGATTTACAAAAAGAACCATTTTGTGTAAGCCATTTATATACCCTGTACGAAAGATAATGCGGTTTAAAACAAATGATGATTTAGAAAGGTAAGTAAAATAAAGTTAAACTATGACTAAAGTGGAACTATTGCATGAGTAGCTAAGATATTAAAATATATATATAATGTTTTTTCTATGGTCATGCAATGAATATAACTTTAGAAATTTCAAATAAACTTCTAAGCTAATTTATCTATACATAAAGTGTGCTTAGTACTTTTGAGAACTATAAGAAAACACTTAAATGAATGTGCGATAGGTTTTCAGGCTGGCAGTGTCTATGTTCAGCTGTGGTGATAATTGTTTTTACTTTTTATTTAGTTTTAACAATGGTCGAGCCAACAATAACAACAACAACAACGACAACAATTCGCTTTCAAGTGGCCGCTCGGCAGCTTTGCCAGTTTAGCCATTTTGCATTTGCCTTTCGCTTTTGCTCAATGAGGCGCAACAGCTGCCAATTGACGCCCGCTGGCTGAAACACGCCCACATTGGGCGCCCACATTGCGATTGTTAAGTGTGCGCGTCTCTATATATAGGCCATATATAGGCGTAAATAGAACGGACAGGCCGGAGATGTACAACGCTCTATCGATCGTTCAATTAGCGCCAGCCCAGCAACAACAACAACAACAACAACAAGAAAAAGCGCAACAACAACAACAACAACGACGACTGCGACATCAACATTGACAGCCAGCAGTGACATTGACATTTCAGCTCTAAGCTATTGGGCTTTATATTTTTATTTTTTCCATTTTTTTTTCATACCACATTTTTCATTTTGCTTTTAGAATTTTTTAATGCACATTACGCGGAAGCAACGACGGGCTGGCCAATTAAATGCACGGAGCACCCGATTCGCTTGGCTGACTGTGCCCTCGAATTTGGGCCCCCCCAGCAATTTAATTAATTTTGCATTCAGACACTGTTGACTTTCTTCTCTTTGCAAGCTCAATAGATGCGACTCCAAAATGCCAAAAAAAGAAATTGGATTCACACCGTGCGATGAGCCTTGAGCGCTGGGACCTTCCACACCCAAAACAAACAACAAAACATTTCGTTTATAATTAAGTTAATTGGCCCACGCGACGTATGAGTAATCTGCTTAGGCTTAGCCCCCCGTAGCCCATTACATATGTATATCCGTTTTCGGGTCAGTCGCCAAAGGCAAATGCAATAGTTGTAATGCAGCCGACGCTTATGTGACACGGCCCGGTAACTGTCAGAGCTGGCAGCAATTCTAGCATGCCCCACATTGGCCGCCCAACAGGGTGAGGGTGTAAAATGGGTTTGAATTACATGAGCTTGTAAAAGTCAGTGGATATCCAAATTTAGATCACACAACAAGCAAACAAAAAGTGAAATGTGTTGTATTACATTCAATTAGAATTTCGTATATATATTTAGAATACTTTATACACTTGAGCAATTCTTAAGGATTCTTTTCCATTTACGCACTTAATGTATTGAAATGCTTTGGAGTCTGTTGATTACAAATTTAAACTTGGCACATAAACAAACAATTTTTCACTTTCCATTTAACTCAGTTGAGTTAATTATTGAATTTACTTCAATAAACATAAATTCATAATTATTCCAATTACCAGTTCAATAAAATCAAGCTGAGACATGTTTCGAATTGCGCGCCAATAGAATGGAAATGTTTGCTTAAATTTAAACTGCAAGCCAAACACATACAAATGTGTATGTGTGTGTGTGTGTGTTTGACAGACTGCCATGTCAGGCATTGTGCAAAAGGCACTTGAACTTTGCTTTTGGCCATAGAGCATTTGCATTTGGGAGGCCTTGTATGTGAATGAATGGGTTAAGGGTTGCGGAGCTTGGGTGTGTGCCAAGGCTCTGCTTGCAAGGTGGCTGGAAAATAGTACACACACACACACACACACACACTCGAAAACACACTCGCACACACACACATGCTGGTGAAGTGGAATGTGCAAAATGCTTTTGCAACTAACACAGCCCCAATTTGGGTCAGCCACACATATTCGCCACTCAAGGTCACCAGCAGCATCAACAATCATTATTATCAGCTGCTTACCATCAGCTGCTGGCTGCTGCCCTATCTCTGATTTTTCTTCATTTTCGTAGGCTGCACTTGACAAATAAGTTTTGTGCCTTGTTTGGGCCACTTACCGCATATCTCCATGACATCTTAATAAAGTGCTGTGGCTGTGTGTGTGTGTGTGTGTGTGTGCGTGTGTAGATGTGGGTGTGGATTTGGATGTTTGCTGCCTCGTCGCCTGCTGCCGCTGCTTAACTGCTCCTTTTACTGCTCCTGCTAATGCTCCTGCTCCTGTTCCTGGTTCGTTGCTCCCGCGGCGCGTTGCTTTGGCTACCTTCGTGTTTGTTTGTGTTCAGGTGTTGAGTAAATATAAATAATAGATGATAATTGATGAAACAACAACAAAACGTAGACGCTGCCAAAAGCGCCAGCACTTTGACAACAAATCTATTTGAAATTTTATGCACACACTCAAACAAAACGGCAGCAACAACAACAACAAAAAATATATATAGCCCCCAAAACTGAGCAGCCAAAAACGCACCTTTACAAAAAAACACACGTCTAAAATATTATATATACATATATATATGTGTATATATTTTTGCCAGATTTTTGACAATTCAATTAAATTGAATTCTCAATTAATGCGTTTTTATTGTGAGATTTAAATTAGCAAAAAATTTTTATTATTATTATTATTTGTATTAATTTTTTTTCCTCTATGCTGCAGCGCCCAGTGCTCGATTATTTTTTTATTTTGTTTTTGCGTTCTGGCGACGTACTTTTTGCGACTGATTTGCAAAGCGGCTTTCGCTTTGGGGTTGGTTTTTGTAGGCGTCCAAAAGCTCCGTTCGGGCCACCTCCGGACGCGTCGGTGACGTAGCCCGCAAAGCTTTTTAGCCGACGTCGTATTTGCCGCTCAGATTTGATTTGGTTTTTAGCTTTGGCCGCTGCACGTGGTGGGCCCCTAGCTGAACACACACACTCACATTATTCGTGAATACACCCACATTCATTGAGCGTCGCCCACTTTCGCATATGTAAATATTTCTTTAAATGTATTTATTCGCTCGTGAGTGCTAAGCACGGAGAACAGCACCTAAACGGCGAGCGAGAGAGCATGACTGTGCGAGCGAGAGAGGGAGAACGTGAAAAGCTTTTTCGCGCAACAAAGTTGGTCAACTGTAACGCGCATATAAAAGTTCCGCAATACGATTTCAAGATCAAGCCACAAAATGATTCATAAAAACACTCACATATAGGAAATATCAACCAATAGCTATATTTGATTGAATACACTCAATGCATTTATGGCCATTTGTTGCTTAACTCATTTTATACAATTAATTGCTTCTACTTAAATTGAGTCAATGGAGCGTTGGAAAAATTTAAAAAAAAAAAAAACTAGCTAATTGCGACATTTTTTTTTAGCCACATATACAACTGTGATTCATGCAGATTCTTTTGTGCTTATGAGCTTAACAAATATCCCGTTTTTTAGCACGCCCAACAAATGATTTTTAAATGAAACAACATTCCAAAATATTTATTACTGCTAAAATACTAAACTTGAAAAATTTATGCACACTTAGCCAAAACACAAACAGCATAAAAAAAAACAAATTGAAAAGTTTGCTTTTCCATTTGCTGACGCTCACAAGTCTGACGAATTATCAAAATTATTTGACTAAGCCTTGTCCCACAATTTAAATGACGCTGGTCCCACTGTGCGTATGCGTATGCGTATGCAAATAAAATGAGTTAATTTGGTGAGCTCTACATTTGGTTCTCAAACAGCAGATCGGTCTGCATCTTTGGCTTGGGCTTCTTGGCCATGCCAACGAGCATTTGCTTTAGCTGTATGATGGCCTTGGCGGGATTCAGGTGCTTGGGGCACGTGTTGGTGCAGTTAAGGATGGTGTGGCAGCGATAGAGCTTCCAGGGATCCATCAGCTGGCACAGGCGATGCTCGGTGGCCTCGTCGCGGGAATCCATTACCCAGCGGAAGGCCTGCATGAGAACGGCCGGTCCGAGATATTTGTCGCTGTTCCACCAGTACGACGGACAGGATGTCTGGCAGCAGGCGCACAGGATGCACTCGATCAGGCCGTCAAGATTACTGCGATCCTCGATCGATTGCAGATACTGCGCCTTGCCCAATTCACGATCGAGATCCTTGCGCTGCAGCCAGGGCTCAATCGAGCTATACTGCTCGTAGAAACGCGACATATCCGGCACCAAATCCTTCACCACATACAGATGCGGCAGCGGGTAAAGCTTGCAGGGACGGCCCACGTTGGTATCGATACTCGTGATGCAGGCCAGCGTATTGACCCCGTTGATGTTCATCGCGCAGGAGCCGCAGATGCCCTCGCGGCACGATCGACGAAACGTGAGCGTTGGATCCATCTCATTCTTGATCTTGATCAGTGCGTCCAACACCATGCCGCCGCATTGATTCAAATCGATTTCGTACTTTTGCGTTCTCGGCTGCTCGCCCGGCTTCCAGCGATACACCTGGAAGGTCTTGATACGATCCTTCTCCGACTTCTTTGGCTTTCCCGGCTTTCCCGGCTTTCCCGGCTTTCCCGGCTTTCCCGGCGGCGATGACGGTGGCGCCCTATTGCCAACTTTACTAGCCCCCTCGAGTGCTGCTGCCGCCATTGACTTCTTGGCCTGCGGCGGCTTGGCCAGCGGCGGCTTGGCCTGCGGCGGCTTACGGTCCACGTTCAAATTCTTCGAGCTGCGCTTCACCGTACCCACATTCCCCTCCCTGCTCTTACCCGTGTCCTTACAGTAAACGGTTTCGTCGGCCGCGTCCCGCAGCTGCTCAAGGCCCAGCTGGACATCGGGTATACTCGTCGCCAGCCCGTTTGCTCTGATCACACGATTGCACAACAACAGCTGCCGCAAACGCAGCTTCAGGTGCAATCCAATCCGCAGCATCGTTCGCGGCGCTGTTTAATACGCAAAACGAAACGATAAAATGTTGCGTGATTATATATATATATATATATTTATAAAATTTTGAAAAACTGCTCTTTTTTTTATTTCTAGAGCTGCTTCACTTACGAGCATACAAAACCTACTGAGCCACAGCTGACTCGAAAGCAGCCCAGCTTACAGAAAGCCAACGCAAACTAGATGACAACAAATATATCTTAGAGTGATCATATTATTAACAATTGCAAATATGTAAAGTGATCAATGTTAATTCACAAAATGGATGTGTTTTGAATGCACACTTCATTTAAATTCATTTTGAGTAAAGTTAACACATTTAGTGCGCATAAACTTCACAAGTCAATTAAGTGTTAATCAAACCAGCAAGTAAAAGTTTTTTTTTTATTGAAAACTCTTGCGTATGTTTATTTTTTATTCTTTTTGTTTTTTTCTTTCCATGAACTGTTGAACTTTACAAATCAGCAGCGAAGTGAGCGTAATTTTCGAATTAAACGCAATTAAACGAAAATATGTTGTACAAGTTGATGCAAGTATGCTGCAGATGTCTATTCCGGCTAACAGCAAGCGCATTAAGTGAAACGCAGAAGGGGCATCGTCGACACATGCAAAAGATCAGGCCGGAGCTGCCGCTGGACGGAGGCCGCGGGCGCTGTGTGAATGAAGCCAACTGTGAAAACGGCCTCAGGGCCAGGTCTATAAATACACAGCAACAGCAACAGCAACGCAATTGTTGTGGAATGAAGGGGCACGTCTCTTAAAAATAAAACTCAACAACATGTCAGCGGCAGCCGTTGACTTTGGGGATCGGGACGGGATCTATGCGAAAAAAAAGAAAAACAAAATGTTTTCAACAGCCCCAAACATAACTTGCACTTTTGTGCTTAGCGTATTTGTTTGTATTTGTATTTTAAAGACACTCGGCGTTTGTCGTGTGCCGAGCGTGTCTGCAGCGAGATCCAATCGATGGCAGCCAGCGGAAAAGCGCCCGCTAAGCCAGTCCAGATTAACTGCATCAACTTTTTTGTGTCACGGGCTCAGCAAACATCAAAGCAGCCAGAGACAATTAAAAGGCAATTCCAGCTATGCGCCTGTTTGCACCTGCCGTCTGCACATCAGCAACAACATTGTCAACGTTGCTGTTAACACTGTCCAACATAAACATAGTATACACTATATACAGAATAGGCAAATCGTGAGTTCAAAAGTTGAATCATTATTTTAAAAAAAATAGAAGTTTACAGCTAGAGATAGAGAGAGAAAAGTCCCGATGGAAAGGGTTGTGTGAGTTGAGCTGAGAACTAATCAGTTATATAACTTTCACTCCGTAAATCTTTCTTTTACACTACTACAAATACATCAAAGGAAGTGTATACTTATAAAATACACTTACACACTTATACAAAATTGTTGCGTTAGCCTGTTGGACAGTGTTATTAAAAATAAATACTACATCACAACACAAATACTTGAGGCAAATTATGTTGGGCTGAGTTGTTGTTGCTGCCAAGGTGTTGACGCCGCTGACAATCTGGAGCAACAGCAGCAGCAGCAACAGCAACAGCATTGGCTAACCCAGCTCCAGTCCCCCCTCATCGGTTGAGTCATTTAAGCTGTTAAGCCGCCGCTGACATCTGACAGGTGCCATGATAGAGGCATTTGGCGTGTACATTTCGTCATATGGATGCGAGTGGTTAGAGACGCGTGCTGGAATTAGTTAGCCATGTCCGCTGACGAGATGCCAACCAATTCCATTCCTCACACACACGCACGCACGCATTGAGACTTTCATTCATCCATTCCGACGATCCCTGTTGAGCCGAACACGATCAACGAACTGAACCGGACTCGTCTCTTCCTGTTTCTGATTTAATGCTGCTTTTCTGTTCAGTTAATTTGATTGCCACGCTGCGTAGTGCGAAATAAAAACACAAGATTTATGGCTTTTAAATTTCATTCATGTTCATGTTGATTGTATATACACTACACATACAAACATTGTCTGCATATTTTGCAGACTTGCAGCGCGACTAGCGGATGCACAAATCAATTACAATAGTTGTATGGGAATCCACAAAGCTGGCGACCAAAGAAAATCCAATTACAAAGGTGCCATAACTTTTATTTATTAAATCTGCAACAACTGACAGCGTTTAACGTCGTCACGACTTCAATTATATGTGTTTGTAGTTGCTGCACCAGAACAGGTCATGGGGTCAGCATTTTTCCAGTTGCCAAACGGCTTTTCGTTACCTTAAGGGTTGCACCAAAGTGAGAATAAGATGATAAAAAGCCATTAAACAAATATTTAAGTCAGATTTCTTATGATTCGGTTTAAGTCAATAGATTAATTCTTTTAAATACTAAACTTAAACTTAGCTTAGAATAACATATCTAATATATATGTATGTACACAAACTTTTGATTATGAAAAGTTAACTTTCAAATCATCAAAGTCACGTAAACTTCAAAGGTAAAGTGCAAATGATTTTAGGTTCAGATTATATGTCATGCATATAATTTTATATGTATCAAGTTTTTTCACATTAAAACATGTCATATATTAATCAGTTTTTTCCAATTATATGACTCTACGATGTACTTAGATTAGAAAACAAAAAAAGTAAGAAATTCTAGATAAAATTATAAGCAATCCGAAATCCAATTCCGAAAAGCGGAAATAAATTTGACTTGTTAGCTTCCCAAAATAGTATTTCTGTCGAATTTCGAATAACTTTGTCAAAACTGAACCGATTCTCATATTTGCTATCATTTTGATCATAGTTTGTTCTCTTTCACGATTCTACATCTAAAGTTTTCTAATCTTTTTGTTTTTTTTTTTTTTTAATTTTTTCTGACATGTAGTCCCCCGAATTTTATTTTTTATCTATAGCGGGTACCGAAATTAGTTTGAAAATCAACTTTAAAAGTCTTTCTGAGGAGGTCAATTTTTCTGTCAAAAAACATGCTAGAAAAACGAGAAAAAAATTGAACTTGATATCTTCCCAAATGCATTTAAAATTGTGTCCCTGGATTTCAAAATTAACTTTACCAAACTCAAACCGATTTCTATGTTTGCTGCCATTTTGATCATTGTTTGTAATGATTCTACATCTAAAGTTTTTATATTATTTTGGTTATTTTTTAATTTCTTCCATTCTTTTTCTTTTAAAATTTTTGTTAATTAAGCTTTCATGGGCAGTGCTTAAGTCTATTTATTAACAATACTTGTGTATGTACACTGTCCATTCTTTTTTTAATTATTATTTATTTATGTTTTGAAAGTCGCGCCAAAAGCATCGGTAGCGCAACAAATCCAAAAGCATCGATAGCAAGTATCGTTTTGCTCAACTCACAAAAGTTCTCTTACTGCAATTATCGATAAATACACATTTGCACAAGTGTTTGTTTACATTTTTCCTGGAAATGCAGCCAAGTTTGCAGTGCGTAAAAAAATAAATAGCAGATTGCAAAATGCTGCAAAAAGTGTTAATATGGTTTAAACGTTAAATACAATTTGAAACGTGATGCACTGGCACAGGACATTCCATCGTTTTGTTTTTTGTTTAGCACTAATTTGTGCGCTTATTGCAATTTATTTGCATAGTCCGTGGGGAAAGCATGGTAAGTGTCAACGGTAAATGAAGTGAAAAGTGCATACAATGATTTACTCTAGGGAAGCAAAATGCAGCAAGGAAGTCACCACCGAATCCGGAGCGGCCATTGCCACCGTCGAGCTCTCCAACTTACAGATACAAACAGGCGGGCATCATTACAGACAATATTGCCTGCAGTTTGATTGCCAGGCAAGTGGTTAATTTAATATTGTGAAATGTGTGTAAAAACTAACAATATTTTATGGTCAAACTTTTCAAAATCCATCAAGCGAATCCAAATTAAGCCAAACACAACTTAAATATATACCTTATCAATCACTTAAATAGTAGAAAACTAAGCTGGAACTGGAAAACTGGGATGGTGAAATACTTTTAGCTGGAATTTCTTCAGGGACTGTAAATTTATTACAACTATTTAGCATCAAAAAATCACTCGTAGCTAAAATCCATTCTCAATCTAAAGACTTACTTTTTACTACTTCACTTAACAAATATTATAAATATAATCAATAATAACCGAACATACATAGTTAAAATAGGTATACATTTACCAATCTATATTTAATATACAAAGATACAACAATCATGTGTAACACCCAACTTTAACACAAAAGACATATTATGATCTGTTAAAAAAAACGTTTAAAACTTTGTTTTAACAAATTTCAAAATTTAGCAGATTTTTCTCTTGCCTACGTAATACAAACCTTAACAAACTTGCAACAAATTAAATTTAAATGAATATTTCTAATCCACACAAGACATAATCCTCACGCAACCTCTTAAACAATACAGGAATTAATATTCATTATTTATTTATTAAATAATTTATTACATGTATTTTCATGCCCAGCTCTGCTGTTAAACACTTCGTTTTTTTCTGATATCAAATTAATTTAAAACGCAAAAATATTTAAACAAAGCCCATAAAGTTAAATATAAAATCAAACCATAATTATAAAAACTATCCATTTTGCGAAACTGTTGTCTCTTAACTTAAGTTAGCTTTTCTTATATATTTAATAATTTATATGCTTTTCCCATTTACAGGGAGACGCTGACAATGGGCGGCAGTGCGGTGGATGGAGCGCTTGCGGCTTTGATCTGCAACGGCTTCATCGGGATGCAGAGCATGGGTTTGGGTGGCGGCTTGTTGATGAATGTTTACGTACACAGCGAGCGTCGATCTTATAGCATACTTAGTCGGGAGTTTGCACCGCGTTTTTTGAACGCCGAGAACTTTACAATTTTTGAAACGGAGGCACAGTTTAAGCAGTCCGCCTGGTCGATTGCTGTGCCCACTGAGCTGTTGGGCTATGCGGTGGCCCACGAGCGTTTTGGTAAGCTGCCCTGGCAGGAATTGGTTAGGCCAACTATCCTGTTGTGCCACACCGGCTATCCGCTGTACAAACATCAGCACGATGCGCTAGTTTTGAACGGCCAAATGGTCAAGAGTGATGAGCTATTAAGTCGTATGTTTGTCGATCCCAAGACGGGTCAGTTTTATCCCATTGGCACACACATCGAGCCGCCCACACAACTGTGCGATACTTACGAGCACATTGCCAGGAAGGGGCCGCGCAGCTTCTATAAGGGATCGCTGCTTGCGAATGTTTACGCCGATCTGCTGGAGCTTGGCAGCGGCATAACCATGGATGATCTGACTTACGCACAAGCCGATCTTACAGACTCTATTGTAGTCCCGTTAAATGAGTATGAGCTGCATTTGACGCCGCCGCCGGGCAGCGGACACATTGTCGGCTTCATTATGAATATACTGCGGGCATATCGGGCCGACTTTGCGGCCGCACGTAATTTGGGTCCCTTGGAAATCCATCGGATCGTTGAAGCTTTGAAATTTGGATTTGTCCAGCGTTGGCAATTAGACACTGCTGCTGAGAAAGAAGTGAGCATCCATTTTTTACCCTCTTTCTCTCTCTCTCTCTCTGTCTCGCTTACATTCATATTCAAAAAATTTGTATTCATATTCACAATTACAATTACTTTAGAACATATATGAGTTTGAATCTTAACAGTTTGATACATATTTCCTTGTTCCCGTTCGCTGTCACAGTTATTGGCCAAACTGACGAGCTACACTTTTGCCGCCAACATCGCCAAGCTAATGAATGACACCAAAACCTACAACAACTCGGAGCACTATGGTATAACACCGGATATGGAATCCCGCCAAGAACACGGCACCGCGCACATTTCGGTGCTGCACAACAACGACGCGGTTTCGGTGACCAGCTCCATCAACTTTTAGTAAGTGGACAGACACCCAAATTAACAGACACATTTAAACTTGATGCTTCCTTGCAGTTTTGGCAGCGGACGCATGGGCAAACGCACTGGCGTCTTGTTCAATAATGCAATGTCCGACTTTTCGCTGCGGCATCTGAAGAACTACTTTGATTTGCCGTTCGTAGAGGGCAGGAACATGGTTGTGGGCTCCGCCAGGCCGATGTCCTCGATGTGTCCCGTAATTGTCACCGAGCGCGAGACGGGCCAAGTGCGCTTGGTCGTAGGCGCAGCCGGGGGCACAAAGATCATATCGGCGTTGGTGCCGCTGCTGGTGCGAATGCTGTGGCAGCAGGCGGACATCAAGGGCGCCATCGATGCCAATCGATTCCATCATCAGATGCTGCCCAATGTGCTGCAGTTCGAATACGGCATGCAGCAGGCACACGTCAACGCCCTGCGGCTCAAGGGGCATCAATGCGAACGCTATCGTAATCGCGGCTCGGTTATATGTGGCATTGCCCAAGATAATGGCACCATATCAATCAATTCGGATTATCGCAAAATAGGCGGCGTTGCTGGGTTCTAAACAAGCAAATCCTGTCGACCATAAAATTTGACGACCTTATCGTATATAATATGAAACCATATATATTTATGTAGTTGCAACAAAAAACCTAAGAATTATGCCAAAGTTGGTAAATCAAGTTACTAAAGTTGAATTGTTTATGTGTGTGTGTATAGCAAAATAAAATTGTTTCTTACGAGAACTGCAACACAAAATGTTTTACTTATTTGCTGAAATGAGAACCCTTATTTGGAAAATTATTTTACGCCAAGATTTCATTTATGAAATCATTTTTATTGAATTGTATTAATTGAAATGTTTTTAGCTAGGCCATTTTTGTTTCATGCAATATAGATTTTGAGCTTTGTATAAATTGTTATACATGAAAGTTACATGCAAGAATTTGTGTATGTGTGTGTGTGCATTTATTGTGCCTAATTAAATATTATCGGTAAGTTTGATTTTTAAGTAATTGATTTGGGGATCTGGAGGGGTAACTCTCGTTTTACATCAGCTCATACTCTGTAGGAATTCGTAGTAAGCTCTATTTGTTCTATGCGTTTATATATATGTACATACATACTATAAATGCGTGTAGATGTGTATAAGGTATATATGCAAGTAGGAGCATAGGTAATAGCAGTATTTGTTCTTCTAATAGTAATAGTAGTAATAGTTCAGTGTATGTGTGTTTTGTTCGTGTGTGTACGTTGAGAGAAGGAACCGTTGTTAGTGTGAGTGTTATTCGTTTCTTATCTTTACAATTAATTGAGCAATCACGTCACAATACTGCGTGACGTTTCTTAATATAATATAATATATATATTTAATATCATAGCAATTGACAGGCTATGTCTGTATATATGTATATCGTCTATGTATAAGTACAATGGTATGTATAAAAAATGCAATCAACAATATCAGTCCGTTGCCAATTATTGCTGCAACAACATATCTTTCTCTATCTCTCTCTTTCTCAGCTCTAGGGCCAGGCAAAATTGATGCCAGTTAGCTGATAAAACTTATTGTTGAACGGCCTGTAAAACTCTCTCAAGCGCTCAATCGCATTGGCATCGATATGCGGATGATTTCGTCCCTTGGTCTTGCCCAGACAGTGGGGCGTGGAGCGCGCCTCCGACTTGAAAAGGCAGGGAAATCCCTTGGTTGCATTGAAATAGAAATGCTTTTCGGTCACCACACGTTTCAGACCCAAAAAATCCTGAACACGACCAATCTCATAGGCCGGATCCATTATCAGACGCTCGCCGCTGATGAAGAGCAGCTGCGACAGCGGAAAATACAGCAGCCAGTGCTCCAAATAGCGCGCATAGACGCCAATCTTGACCGGGCCCCAATTGGTGTCCACCACCGAATAGCTGCCGTTGACAAAGGCCAGCTGCTCGAAGCGCTTCATGTCCGCCTTCTTGCTGGCCGCCTGCGTATAGTCCGAGATCGCACGAGTCACCGGATCTCGCACCACAATCAATAATCTAAGAAGGATAAAGAAATAAGAATGAAGTTATTAAAAAATAGAGATTGTTTGCATTTAAATATATCACGAATACATAACAGTTGGAATAGAGCTTGGAAATTAATTTAATTGAGTCATAATTCGATTATCATCAATCATTCGATCGGCCAGTCAATCACCGAATTATTAAATAAGCCAAATTTATTGAGTCTTAATCAATCATCATCAATCATGGTACCAATAAATCGCTTTATTATTACTGCGATAAATTATTAAAAGTATTTGATGTTCCTTATTAAAGAGAAAAGTAAAATAATCTAGTTAAGTGTAAATTTAATCATCACCAATCAACCAGTTAATCATTTCAAAACTATGGTTATATCCTCTGACGATTTTGTGTTGTTCCTCCAACAACAATATCAATCTTCAATCACACTTTTATCGCTGCTATAAGCCATTCAAATTCTTAACTGTTCCAAGCTGTGAAGTGAGGAAAATAAATTGATTTTGTTTAATATGAATCATCCTCAATTCTTCTATCAAATAGTCACTTTTTATAATTTGTATCTTATTATATACATATATAACAGATAATCCACAATATGATTACCATCAATCAGTCAATCAAGTTCAACTTATTTCATTTGTAACAACTCTCAAATCAGATTTATCTACTTCTAGCAACATGTCCAGATTCAATTAGAAGGACTCAACCTTTAAAACCCGTCGAGGTAGGAACTTTTACCCATTTCGCTGTTCCTCTGATTCTGCCTTATTAAGACTCCTCCTGAATTCTCTAAAATTGAGCTCTACTCACTTGGTGGCCGTGTTCATGTGGTAGACGCGCTGCGGCACCTCCTTGGTGACAAAGTAGCTGGGCGTCTTCTCCATGGTGATCTGGCCCTCGATGGTGTAGGGCATGTGGTGGCGATACCAGCGCAGGCCGCGCTGATAATGCCGATCGAAGAAGTGCACCTCGGAGCCGGCGGCCCGCACATCCGGATGCAGCCGTATGAACTCGAGCAGAGCACGCGTTCCGCTCTTTTTGACGCCAATGATGAGCGTGTCGGGCAGATGCCGCGAGGGTCGCAGGCCCTGCTGGCGCAACATTTGATACTTGGGCGCACCATCGATGCTGGCCGCCACAGTGGCGGTCACATTGAGCAACGAGACCGGACCGGAGCTGGCGCTGGCATTGGCAACTGTGTCGGTTGCTGTTGTTGTCTCGCTGCTAACGTTGCGCTGCAGCAGGTTGCGTAAGTTGCTCTGCGTGGGTGGGGAATGTTCAGATATAAGGCGAACTTTGGGCACATTTTGGCGGCTCACCTGCTGAAAGCTGCGACTGATGCTGGCGAAGATGCAGGCATTGAAGCTGTACGAGAAATAGACGAGCGTCACGCAGACCACCAGGGCAATGGCCAGGCTGCGGCTGCTCAGATTCAGATTGTGGCACCAGAGGCTTGCATACATTGCGTTGCACACACATACACACAAACGGCACGAGAGCCGAGAGCGAGTTAGTCGCGTTGTGTTGCGGTCCTTGGCATCCTTGAAACCCTGTGGCCGCCGGCAATCGGACTAGCCTACAACATGTTGTCAATCAACAATTGCAAATTTTTAACTCTGCGTTAATTCTATTTTTATGCAGATATGCAGAACTCTTCCGCTGGCTTTTGTGTTGTTGTCGCCGCTGTGAAATTCCGGAAGTGACAGCAGGCGGGCCAAAGGAAACAAAGTCTCTGTTACTGGGTCGCTTACTCTGGGGTCATAGGCGCAAACGCGAGTGCACTCGCTCTAACTCTCTGACTCTCTCTCTCTTCCTTACGCTTGGTGTATTTAAATCCCTTGCAGCTGTCAGGGTGCCTGCCCCAAAAGGTAGGCAACACTTTCTGTGCGCTCTTGCTGCGCATGACGTCACAAGAGAACAATAACTAGAGAAAAAGAATAAGTTATATACATTGCCAAGTAGCTTCATTATTTTTCAGTGCTTGGCAAGCGCTTCATTCGAATTTAATTCTAATCAGAATTTCGTAAATTCTTACTTTATCAAAAACTTTCCTGCTTAGTAGCGTTTGTAACGAGAAGAGAGAGAAAGATTTGATTGGGGCAATCTTGTGCTTGTGGTACAAATGCGCTCACACCACCTGCAATAAGCAGTGCTCAAAAGTAAACAAACTGATAGCCCCGTTCCCTTACCCCGTCCACCCACCCGGTCCCTGCTGGAATGTGAGCAGCGGTTGCTTTTGTGCGTACCCGGGACGAGCTTTCAGCCACATTATCGGCGGTTGTGCGGTAAGATTGGGTTTATTATCAGCCGCAAAGCTTTTGCGCATCTCTCGAGGTGCCAAAGAATCGCTGGTCATGAATTTAAATGCGCGTGGACGAACATCAGCTGGCGCCTTATCGGCCGGTCATCCGTTTATCCACATGGCTGGGGCCTCATTTAGCTGGGCTGTGCTGGGATTAGTCATCGTGTCGCGCAGGTGCCGCTGCTGCCTGGTTGGCTTTATCTAATCAAATGGCGACTGATTTGACGTTAACTGTTCTCAGTCGCATTTCTCACGTTCACGCTGCCATTGCGGGCCAAGATCGTCTCGCAGCGAACAAGCCCAAGTCAAATAGTACTTATATTAAGCATTATGCATTAGACGCACACGCATTTAAAATCACTTTGCAAACATGTCGAGCTTATGGAGTAAATGTGTGCTCTTGTTTTTCAAATACGCGCCCAGCTATGTGGGTAAGTGGCCAATGAGTCATTACGCAAACAAGCAGAAGAGTATTCACCCCAACCATCTTTCCATCCACAGTCTGCCTGTGCTTTCTGCCCAGCGGCCTCATCTTTGGCTACACGCTCTGCTCCTTTGTGGCTGAGCGCAATCAGAAGGCCCATCTCGTTGACTATGGCCCCCTCATACTGGGCGCCTGCTGCGCCTGCCTCAGCGCCCTCGGCATGCTGGCAATCAAGTACATCAAACACTGTATTGTCTACTGGCAGCCGCTGGTTCTGATGATCGCGGGCGTATTCAATTTACTCTCCAGCTGCTTCTACTTTGCCGATGGCTTTGGTGAGTAAAACTTCTTAAAACTGTTTAAATTGTAAATTTAAGTCACCTACGGTTTGTACCGATCAGCTTTCCAGCTTTTGCAATTCAGTTTTATGTGTACAGATTATATGTTCTAATGTTACAAAAGCTTGTGAAATGAACATAAAAACACAATCAATCAATCAACACATTCATCAGTCAATACATCATTCATATTGTTTACACATGCTAATCAATTGACATTATTCAGTTAACCATACAATCAATCAGTCAGTCCAGCAAGCGATTTGTATAGCATATTGAAGCATGCTTGCATCAAACAGACAGTCAATCAATACAATAACATAATATCAATATCAGCTTGCATATTTGTGCAGATTATTTTGATTGGTTTGATAGTTTTCATATTACAATTAATTAAAATAAATGCAATTCACAATCAATTAGTCAATCAATCAGACAATCAGTCAAGTTATTTCAGCTTGCCATTTTAAAATCTATTCGTTAAAATGACTCAGTGCAGGCAATACAAATACGTTTTCTAATCAGTTATCACTAACATAAAAAAAAAACTAGAGGCACATGCACAATAAATATACAATAAAGAGTAGCAACAATTTCAGGTTCAATGTACAAATAGATATTTGTGCTCCCGACAGGCATACAATAAAATTCTAAACAATTCTACTGTCCTTTTCTGACCATCTCAAATGCGTTCGCAGATCACGTGGGCGCGTATATGTCCTATGTGGCGCACAGCTTGACCTTTGTGGCTGGCTACGGATTCCTGCACACGATCAGCTCGAAGGAGAGCCGCGCCCTGCTGATGTCCGGCTGCTGTAGCTGCTATCTGCTGGGCATTGCGTCGGCGGTGAGTCTGATTGGCGCCACGTACGTGAAGAATCTGAAAGAGCATGGCCCATCGGCGACCAACGAGCAGCTGACCGATGGCATCTACGTTAACTTTGCCGCAACCTATCTGTCGATAGCGATCGTCATGCTGGCCGTCCTCATCGGGCTGAAGGTGCTGCACGTGCTGGGCACGGTGGACATGACCAACAGCTTGGACGACGATCTACGCATCGCAAACGCAAACGGCAGCATCTTCGAGACGCGCTCGGACGTCATAAAGCGGCTGCAGTTCTTCTATGTGACCAAGAATCAGCAGTGGCACGTGACGCTTCTGCTGCTGTTCGTTGAGGCTGTGCAATATGCGCTCTTCATCTATTTGGTGTTCTGGTTTGCACTGAACGATGCGATGCGTTTGAACGACTTGGCGCACATTGACGCCATGTTTTGGGTAATCTTTGCTGGCAGCGTTTTGGCCATTGTTTGCCTCTGCTTCTACTCCGCTAAGGTGCATTTTGTGATCATGCAAGTGCTGATGTTGGTGCTCACGGTGCTGGCCATGATTATATACGGTGCGACCAGTTCCAAAGTGACCTTTTGGCTGCTCCTCGCCGTGTTCGGGCTGGCCTACTCCAGTCTGCAGATTGTCCAGCTGGAGGTCACGCATCTACGCTTCACCGAGTGCATTATCTTTGCCTCGTACACTTTAAAGCTGATCAGCACTGGCATCGTTTACTACTATTTCGTGGCGAATGGATCAAACTCGTACTTCTATGCCAAGGAAGAGAACACACTGATCGCCCAGGGATTTGTGTTCATGGTGATAACAGCGCTGCTGGCCCTTGTCGTTGGCATGAAGGTACCGCGCACCCATCATGCCAAGCTGCTGGACATACAGCACGAAGTCTACGGCATCATCTTCCAAAAGCATCAGATCGAGCAGCTCAACGTGCGCTGGCTCAACGACGGCACCATTCCGACGATCAGCCAGTGATGCTCATTTGTTATTGTTTTTCTGTCTTTGTTATTTTTTTATGGAATTTTCGATTGATTTTTTTGCTGTTTTTAAGTTTAATTAATGCTAATTTTAACGTTTAATGCTGACAATCTGCACGGCCGCCGTGTGGTCGCGACAGAAGTGACTGGCACAGGCCGACACATTGGCGCAAGGCGTCACCTGGTACCGATGTTCCTCTGCAAATCAAATAAAGGACACACTCATTAGTTCATCAGTCATTCTATGCGCTACATTAATATGGGCGAAGTGGGGTATACGATGTGCATTCAATGAGATTAAAAACTAGGGAATATGTACATATAAAAGCGGGTGTAGATTTCCCTTCTTCCAAAAACTTGGCAACCAAATTAAGAAACTTAAACCTTTTTCGAAGAGTAACGCCTGGGCCTAAAGACTTAATCCCTTTAAAAAAGCTTTAATACTCAACCATTTGCTTTTAGGTTTTAAAAGGAGCATCTAAATGTAAATAAAAGCAAAACCTGTAATTTTTTACCATTGATGGGGGATGAATGCTTTACGAGAATATTGATAGCAAACTAGGTTTAAAAAATCATTAAAATTAAAATTAATCGAATCGAATATGTATATTACAAATATATATATATATATATATATATATATATATATATCGTATTTTAAGTCCCTAGCTGTTATCAAGATCGCTGTGTTTTTTACAGACAGATAAACTTGACTTAAACGATTCGACATTCGACACTATGCCTTGCTTAGAATTGATGAATATAGACTTATACAAATAAATAAATTGACTCTAGTTAAAAGTGATCAAAACTATACAGTATAGACTCAAAAATCTGAGATGTGTTCCTAAATCGTTTACATGTTTAGTTGAAATAAGAATAAGACAATTCGCAAAGGTTTAAAGGGTTTCTATAAGTTTAAGTGTTGCTAATGCCTTTCCTCAAGTAAATAATCACGTCACATGTGTTGTCATGAAAATGAAATGAATGCTAAACAGGGTAGATCGATTAGATCATGTATATATGCAGATAAACTCACCCAGCTGCTGCATGAACTTGTGCAGCGTGTCCACGTTGCGCACTGTGCTGGCCAGCAGCATCTCGCAGCGATTGCCGCGCATCTCGTAGATGTGATCGAGGGCCGCAAGCAGCGCTGAGAATTGCGTATCATCGTAGATGACGTCGGCGGCCAGCAGCAGATCGGGCGCGGCATATTCTGACCAAGGAAACTCGCTGACCTCAACCCAATTAAGCTGTGCACACTGTGGAGTGACAGCCTCGCTGGCGCTATCGAAATTTAGGGCAATGTTCTCGCGCATTAGCTGGACGCAGGCGGCGCTGCCGTCGGTGATCAGCACCTGGCCGACGGGTAGCTGTTGCAGCGATCGCTGCTTGAGCAGAATGCCCAGCAGACCAGTGCCGGCGCCGAGCTCGAGCACATTTTTGCCCTGCAGCAAGTTGGGGTGCTCCAGCAGATAATCGGCCAGAGCCAGGGCCGCCTCCCAAGTGCAGAGGCCTGTGGTGCCGTCGCAGACAAAGCTATTCGATTCGCGCAGCGTGATGTGCCCCTCCGAGGCCAGAATATAGTGCTTGTAGGCGTAAGTGGAGGTCGAGGCTGGCGGCGCTGTCTCCAAAGTGGCCTTGGCCAGCTGGCCGCACAGGCTGTCATAGATGTCGTCGTGCAGCTCCTCGTGATCCTTGAGCAGCTGCATCAGACGCTTAACGAACGCCTCCTGATAGCTGCGACGCACCGGATACCGTTGATTCAGCGGATGCCCACAGGTGGCCGCGATCAAAGCTCGCTGCTCATCCAGTTCCAGCGGCAGCTGCAGAGTCTATTCGCCCAGGGCGTGCAACGAGATATGTGCATACACATGTATATCAGTTAGATTCCATGTAGAAATGTACATATGCCACGGGTACTCACCGACCAGGCCATCTTGTTGACGGGGTAGCAGCAAAGAAACTGCTGCTGCAGTTTGCTAAACTTGTTGCCGTTCATCTTGCGAATGAAATTATGAATAAAATGAAAAGGTCGCAAGCCGCCGAGCGTTCAATCGATCTGGCAGCGCTGCCAATCATCGCAGACAGCTGGCAGCACAGCTGTTGCGCTCAAATATGCTTTCCAATCAGTCCATGTCATTTTCTCATGGAATTTGTAACATAACCAAAAACAATGTAACTGACCAATGTAATAAATTGAATAATTTAGAAATATTTTAAAGAAAAGCGAAATAATTGCATATTAAATAGCACAAATGTAATATTGAAATTCTTATTGTCTGCTCTTGATTAAGTTTAAGGAACTGTAATTTAATTTAATTTAACGTACGCCATTTTTTCTCAATCATATTTTTAGTTTGATATTTTTCAACCTTTTAAGAATAATCACGCTATAGAGCATTAAATAGTCGATAAGCCTTTTGTAGATACTGAAACAGTCATTTTACAGTCATGATATTGCAGTTATAAGAATTATCTTATCTACATCAATTTAGATCTGCACAAATCTTGTTTGTTTTAGATAGTTAAGCATTTGCATCTTCTATAAATAGCCACATTTATATTATAGCATTATTTTAAGACGCAACTATTGTCCGCTCGAGGTCAAAACAAAAACACAGACGAGAGCTACCATAAGCCTAGTTTAAAAGAAAACAAAAATGTACTTTCATGCATTTATATACATACATACATATATATGCAAGGTCATCGACATTCATTTTACAATTACGTATGCATATGCATAAACATATACTATACATGTATAATGTGGTTAACGTGACCTAGCTTTGCTGAATTATGCATTAAAACTAGTTTCTCTTAAATAAAAATTCAACAAGATTTGAAGATTTATTGGCAAGCTGTCATAGATGGCGCCACTGGTCCTTTAATAGCTGCATCTGATACGACACAAAAGCTTCCCACACTGTTCACCGTACCACATTCTCACAGCGCGCAAAATCACACGGACACACACACACAAATATACGCATCTGTTACGACAGCAACAGTTGACGTTTTGAGTTAACTGTACCACCAACAATAAAAACAAAAATTGTTTTTTTTGGTTTCTTCTCTAGAAAAAACCGTTTATTTAAGTTTTTGTATGTGGATTTTTGTTTGACCGTGTTTTATTGAATTGTCTCTTGTATTTTAAAACAGCATTTATTTTTTTGTGTTGAATGCAACAAACAATGCAACTTCTGGTTGTTTGCAAAACTCTGTACGTTTTTTTAGTGCACTATTGGAGGGGTTACTTGTGTGTTATATATATATTGGTATAAATATCTTGTAAGTTCCATAAACATTTATGTAAAGTTAAGTGTATATATATAGAATAGATCATATTTGCAATACATTTCTTTTGTTTTCAAATATATAAATGTATATATATATATGAATATAAATTATACACTTTAATAATGTAATGTTATTTGAAGAAGTTTTTTATGCGGAGTTTTGTTGCATTTTGCATGGTTTGTTGTATCTCAAATTTTTTTTAGTGTTTTTTATATTTTGTTATGTTTTGTTATGTCTGTTTTGCATGAATCTGTTTTAATATCCTTGCCTAAATGTATAAAATGCATGTAAATCTAAAACTTATTCAATCAACTAACGTATTTATCTTTCATTATATATATTCATATGCGTAATATGTTGTGTTCGCACAAAAAATTATATTATTTAAAGTGAAAAAAATAAAAGTATTATATAAAATAGATGTAGCTTTATGTGTACTCATTTCTGATGTGTTTCGGTTGTTTGGCGGCCAAGTTCCTGTTGTTTTCCACTCGGCCCGCCCGCCGACCGCGTTGCGCCACGTGGCGACGCAGCGCGTCCGCGACACCCGCTGGAGCCGCGCCGAAGACTTGCCGCACATGCAACGCTTAGCGCTGCCACTGGAAGCGCTGCCCGCACTCGCCCAAGGTTCTTGGTTGGCGGCATGCGAACACTCAGCTTCTTTCGGTTCTGTAGATTTTTTTTTTTTTTGATGTTGGATGGTATTACTGTGCGCCGCAATTTAGAGCGCAGCGCTTTCAGTGGCAACACGCTGCATGCGCTGTTGGAGTTGGTTGGGCGATGTTGGAGACGGCAGCACGGCGCCAACGGCGACGTTGCGGCAGCGCCAAACGCGGATGATGTTTGCGAAGGCGACGGCCAACGCAAGGCGATCGGCGGGCGACACACAAACTTAATAACTAAATATACATTTATAATAATTGCAGTAATGATAATAATAAGAATTACATGTATTAATTATAATATTCATAGATTATGTTTATATATGTATATAGCGTAGCATATAAGAATGCACGTCATATTTTGTATTGGGTAATTTCTTTTTTGTTTTGCTTTCGCATTGCTTGGTTATACAATTATAATGCTATAGTATTTATATTTATGTATGTTGTGTTAGATATAAAATGAAATTAAGCTCCAATTGACCAATAATATAATTATTCAATTGATTTTGTTTCGGATCGTAAAACGAACATCTGTGCACGTTATGTTTATGTAATATGAATGTGATTTCTGTGTATTTTGTGTGTTGTTTGTTTCTTGCATTTTTTGTGGATTTATCATTTGCTAATCGCGACGCTTAAGCACGCTCGCCGCGAATGCGACGCGCCAATTGAATGTCCTTGGGCATAATGGTGACACGCTTGGCATGAATGGCGCATAAGTTGGTGTCCTCAAACAAGCCGACCAAGTAGGCCTCAGAGGCTTCCTGCGAATCGAACAGACACGTTGGATGATTAGCATTAATTCACTTTATGCACTTCATTTGTTATTTTTGTAACTGGACTTACCTGCAGAGCGCCAATGGCAGCTGACTGGAAACGCAAATCGGTCTTGAAATCCTGGGCGATTTCACGCACCAAACGCTGGAAGGGTAACTTGCGGATGAGCAACTCGGTCGACTTCTGGTAGCGACGAATTTCACGCAGCGCGACGGTACCGGGACGATAACGATGGGGCTTCTTCACGCCGCCGGTGGATGGTGCAGATTTACGGGCTGCCTTGGTGGCCAGCTGCTTACGTGGAGCCTTACCTCCAGTGGATTTACGGGCGGTCTGCTTGGTACGTGCCATCTTTGCTCAATGATGCTGCAAGAAATTATTTTGATTATAAGCGACTTTAGATTTCACTGCGGATTCAATGTGCGTGCGCTGAGGCGACGCTCAGCGCCGAAGCGCTGGCGCGCAACTGAAGCGAATGTGGCAACTGTGGCTGCAACGAAAGCATCAGCAGCAGCGCCAAAAAGCGAGGGTTGAAATCTTTAACTTGAGCAGGCGACGGCAGCTGCTGTTGCAGAAATTTTCCTTTTGTTCGGATTCTTGCTGTGCGTTTTCCTTAGCTATTTCGTTTGGTTGCTTTCTGGGAACACTTCATAACTTCCACTTCAATTGCGACGTCGTTGGTCGCCTGTGCTGCTGCTGCAGCGACTGTGCGGCAACCCACAGCTTTCGAGTACCCACTTGAGCCATTGTGTGAGTGCATACATTTTTTTTCGTTTCGTTTCAGTTTTTTGTTTCATGGTGTGTATGTGTGCCTTGAGCTGAGCTCGGCATGAATCGGTCTTTTCATTTCTCGCCCTAGCCTTAACATGGCCTCTGCGCCTTTCTTTCTTTTTGTGCTGCGCCACTCGAGCATCGTGAATTTTGCGTTTTGCCTTCTTTATAAGCGCAGAATCAATCAAGTTGAAGTAATGAGTTGTAGTTTTTAGTTTTAGATCTACCCATACGCTTGGAAAATATATTCATGACTTTCTAGGAGACCCACAACAAAACGGTAAACACGACAAGCACTCAAGTAAACATAAACAAAAAGCATCGACATTTTTTCTATGCCTCCAAAGCTTGCATACCCTTGCATATACAAACATATGTACATTTGAAAGTTTACCGTTTTTATATATGTATATAGCTACATCGATATTTAAGTTGCCAACTTGTGTGTTTGTTCACTTGACATAAAGCTGTCATAAAAAACCAAGAGTTCTCTAGTGGGAGAACCCGACTACGAGTACCCTGTCCAAAACCCATAGGTTAACCTGAGCCTGAATTGAAGAACTGATTTAGACTCTATAAATATGGAATTTGCTTAAAGTTATTTACATTCATATAATTTAACCGAGCCGAATATCGTTTTGGGCAAATTATAATCACGCCTGTTCTTATTAGCAAGCAACCACTATAAAGATCATAATCAAAGAGAGTAGCATATAAAAAACAAAAAATAAGAAAACTTTTGTTAATATATCTACAAAAAAAATATTCTCAACATCTTAATAACTGGAGTATTAATTTAATAAATTTGTCTACAACAGCAATTAACGAAATGAAAAAAAATTAGAAAACATCTTCACAATTTGTTTAAAAACAAAACCAAATACAATCCAAACCAGTTATCTGATGGTCATATCAATAGTATACCATAAGAGTTGAGTGTATGCAAATTTTAGTTAAGTCTAAAAACGACAAAGATACATTGTCCAAATGCGAGAGCACACACATACAGCTACATAAGCTTCTCAGTTGCATGCAGTATCTTAAAAAGAGCAGATGAATCAGTATCGACTTTTTGTCAATAGTGCTGATCGCAATTGCATACTACATACGTATGTAGGCATGCGTGTGAGCAAATACACACTAGCCCAGGTATACATATACATCAGGTGCTTCCTTTTGTGAACTGTATATTTCATAACAAGTATTAGTAAGCATTATAAAGGAAAACAAAGAGTTGGCGCCCATTTAAATGGCACATGTGTAAACGGGCTGGCAATATTGCGCAAACGTCGCGGTTATAGCCCAATAGATATGACATAGTGAGCGAGCGGGAGAAAGAGCTGTGCACAGGGAGCGAAAGGTGCTGAGCCGAAAATTGCGTCGTTCGCATTTTAACGCGCGCAAGCCATTATCACATCTGTGCGTGTGTGTGTGAAGCAGCTGCACATCTTAATGCAAACGCGTGTGTATATCAGCAATTAAAGC
The DNA here is from genome assembly GCA_004143845.1 of Drosophila lacertosa. Classification (NCBI taxonomy): domain Eukaryota; kingdom Metazoa; phylum Arthropoda; class Insecta; order Diptera; family Drosophilidae; genus Drosophila; species Drosophila lacertosa. The sequence continues at coordinate 33,861 of SCDZ01000218.1, read as the reverse complement.
AATGCGACATACCTACATAAGTCTAAGAATCAGTGGTTGGGGCTTGAAGCAACGCACAGCTAACGATGCATTGTTACTTTGCGCGCAATTGCAAACCAGCCAGCAGAAAAATAAAAACAATCTCACATACACGCACAAAAGTTGATGCGCATGTGTCACTAGCAAGATATGCATGTGTTTGTGCCAGTGTATACACATACACACACAGACACAATTAAGCAAAACGAAAATAACAATGTTCAGAATAAAAAATTGATAAGTCACAATAAAAACTACAACATTAAACAAAACAAAAACACAATCATTATTTTCGCGCCCTTTTTCATATTAATGCATATTGTCCACACGAACAATGTTTAGATTTACACAATATTTTCAAATTTTTATAAACTTTTTACTTTAACTTGTCTGCAATGGCCGCCATTTTGAAAACGCAACAACAAGTACACCACACTAAAGTGTACCCATGCATCCGTCGTGCAAACGAAGTCACCAACAACCGCCGTTCGTTGTCGCCGTCGCGTATTGTGTGTATCCATTAAAAGAAAAAGTAAAAAAGCTAAGCTGGCACGAAAAATGGTGCTCCGCCGGCCGTCCAGCGGAGCCCCCCCCCCACATAACAAAACAAAAAACAATCTTAGCTGCTGCACATACTAATTGCAACGATGACAGCATCGACGTGGGCACTTTCACCATTTAACACAATATATAAGTGTATAACAAATTAATTAATTAAATATAAGTACACTCACCGTAACAAAAAGTTTATATTTATTTGTGTTTTAGAATATTCACGGAGAACACGAACTGCTTCCAACGGGGAACGGTTTCACAATGATGCAGTATCGATTTTTTTCTACAGCAACTAGTATCGACTACTAGTTCGTCGATATATCACTAATAAATGTTGACAACTATCGTTGGATAATTTATCGTTGTAGTTATGAAAAGCTAAAAACGTCCAAAAGAATTAAGGCTTAAATCGTTATTACCTCAAACTATACAATGAATCCATATTATGTAGTAGGGCTTAACATTATTATATAGTTTATTGAATCTAATCAAATTAAAGTAGCCGATAAGTTATTGGCAGCAGGATAACTGAAACGATGAATAATTTTATTTAGGTCTGGACTATCGCGAAAAGCATCGCCGAGCAAGTTACTTAGGTTCATTTAAATCTGTTGTTGGATTTGGCGCTCATTGTTTTAACACACCCTGTATTTCAAAACAATTAGATTGTGCTTGCAATCTTTCTAAGTGTGTGTGATGTTTTATGAAATTGAATTCATAGTTAAGCTAATAGTCTCGTAAGGAAATAAGAAAGCTTAATTCGAACATTATTTCAGCATCCTCGATGTTGTTCGTATTAAGAATGTGTGAAATGCGGACAAACATACTACATGTTTGTTATACTTTTATAAATTTAAGTAAATAAGCCATAGTCGACTACTGAAATGTAACAATAAATTATTTTCAAATATTATAGATACTGGGTGCCACCTAATAAATCCGCCAAATCGAATAGACGACTTTTATATCGATCGTTGGCAATAGCTCTTAGCCAACAGGTACTTATCGTTAATTGGTATCGAAGCAACAGAACTTTCGGTTATCGCAAACTATCGACAACTTCAATGTGCTTTTATTCAATTAACTTAGTAGCAATGTTAAAATCGGTCGACTTGCATGAAACAAAATAAAAACATTATCTTTTATATTATATAACTTATCAGTTCTTTCATCTATCTTTACTTACATCAACTAAATCGAAGAATAACCATTCTTATACAGATTTTTTTAAACAACGCGCCCTCTGTTGGCGGAAAGTTGCTTTAATTATATATTTGCGTTTAAGTAAATGCCAAAGCTGACTAGATGGAAACCCGCTTTTTTCAAAGATTAAAATAAATTTATTCAGATCAAATTTTATTTAAATGGTTTGAAGTATATTTTGTAGTTATTATAGAAATTAGCTCGAAACAGACTTTTTGAATGGAACATTGATGTCGTTTATATGATATATGAAAAAATATTAGTACATTAAAAAAAAACAAATTACGATCTAATTTATTTTCGTGTCGGTTTTCTGTTAAAGAATTCTGTCAGCTAGTACATCTCTAGTTAAATCTGACTGGTCAACTTCCGCTTGCCACAGACGTGGGCGAGGCAAAGCGTTGCGTGCATTAACCCCATCGTGGGGCAACTGCAGCCAGCTCGAAATGCATTATTATTTATATTTTATAAAAAAAATGGATTTAAAAAAAACCTACACAAGATGTAGACAATAGCGGTACCTACCCACTTTTGGCCCAGGCAGCTTGTGAAAAACGTTGCCAATTGCCGGTTGTCAATTTTCCATGCCCCATTCAACAATGTTGCAGTTGTCAGACGATGTTGTCAATTGTTGTCAGTCCCGCTTCAGACCCATTCATCAGACAAATGCAATTATTATGAGACGGCTACCTCTGCCCCTTTAAGCTACCTCCCCCTACCCATCCACCTAGTCTCCAGCTATTGCAGTTGAGGCGGTCAAGGTCGTCCTTCCTTCATTGTTGTCTCAACCCAAGAGCCACCTCCCCCTGAGCATTGGCTGAAGTCGTGCAGTTCCGATTGCATCGATAAGAGTTTTGTTTTTTATGGTTCTTTTTTCCATTTTCCTGTTTGCCAATAATCTAACTGAAGTTCTGTCCAAGCAGATACCCTATAATTGATCAGAGCCAACGACAATTGTTGGATCTTCATACAAAAAACTCTTAATATATACTTTTTTTATACAAATAAAGAGTAAGGCCCAACTTTTAATGCTTTTAAAAAATCTTGATAATAAAAGTTCAGGATTTTCAACTTTTTGTTTTAAGTTTCTTTTAAACATTACATAGAATTGAAAATGTTTCGATTTATGTTTGGTAAGCAAAATAAATTAAATATAAAGTTATCTTTACTAATAAATGTTTACAAAAATGTAGCCCTAAATAATAAAATGCCTCCCACAGAAATAATTGGTTAATAACTTTGTTTAATAAGAAATTGCTTTTTTGTTTAAAAGGATAGCATAAACAAACTTGAGAATAAAGAATGTGATGCTATTGTTAACATATCTGATAAATATAAACAATATCAAATCACCATTGAATACATTTGCCATAAGAACCAACAATCGAATATAAAGTTTTTATATGAAAATGTTAATTTGTGTTTTTTATTAAGCCATTCTAATCAGACTTAATAATTGCAGAGTATACTTAAGCAATAAAAAATAATAATATTAATAAGGGTATTTGAGCTTTGGCAATCTGATCAAAAGCATTATTTTTATTATAACTTTTGGTATCTTCTCGTCGTGTTTGGTTTATTAACTGTTTTGTTGTAATTGGTTGTTGCTGCTGACTTAATTAAGAAACTCAGCCAAGTTCAAATGCGGCAAATGTGCAATTGTTGAATAAACAATATTTGCACAGCTGCGAAACGTTTTTCCCACGGGGTTTCTGGCATTTGACTTGCCCCAAACCCAAACCCCAAACCCCAAACCCAACCCAAGTCAGCCCCTTGGGCGATTCGATTGTAATCCATATTGGCAGTTTGTCAACATGTTGCATGTTGCGTGTGGCATGTTGCAGCACTGCTGCTGTTGTATCGTATTGCAAGTGAAAGCGACACACGATAGGTGGCAACTGAAGCGAATGTTGGTGCTGCAACTCCAACTGCAACTGCTGCTGTGGAACGCATTAACTGTGTCACCGCATGTGGAACTTAAGGCAGCCACCGTTTTGACCAGCTTCCGTCTGGCCAATTGGCCAATAACGTTTTTTACATCATTTTTTTTGCGCAAGATTTTTGACGAGATTTTCGACAAGCGTTCTAAACATCCGCGGGGATGGAATGGTGTGGGAAAGGGAGCGGGGGAGGGGGCGGGAAATATTGTTGATCGGGCAGACAAAACGTTGTTTGCACCGCCCACTTGGCCCAAAGCTAGCTCTAGCCGACCTTTTTGCGCCGGGCCAACGATGCGCTGCCTGCGGACAGTACAGTAAAACCTGCCTTGAATGAACAAACACATTTTAAGCTTTTTAAGTATAAGCTTTTATATTTAAAACAATTTCAGAGCCAAAAAAGTACGTAAACAAAATAACTGAATAGCACATTTAATAAATTTTGAATTTGTATTTTATATATAATCTTTAATTATCAAGTCTAATTCAAAATCTGGATTTAGGCACAAAGTACTTGTTTTATTTTCAGGTCTACAATTATAGTTTTTTTTTTATTTAGGGTTCTTAATTTAGGTACAACTTTTCTTTGTACCATATTGTACCATAATTTTTTGTGTACCAAATTTGTTTTGTTTTTCCATAAGTTTTTATGTCTTAGGTACAACATTTTTTAATCTTTGGCTTCACAGACTGCATATAAAAGTTTTGGCACTTCAAATAATTTCTTATTGCCTTACATATTTCAAATAAAATAAAAATGCCAAAATAACTACTTCCAACATAAGGGGAGCTGTTGCAGCTAAGGGCGCTGTTCATTGAATGGAGCTTTCACTGTATTTGAATATTGAGCGCCCAGCGCAGCCGCTGAGGTCGTCATGCATTCAATGCGGCAACTGCAACAATCGCTGCAGCCGCAGCTGGCTGTGCTTTTAGTTATTGTTATTGTTATTATTGTTTTTCATTTTTGCTATTTTTTTTTCTTCTTTTTTGCATAATTTGCAAAGTGTAGCACAACTATAAAAACGCTGCGCTGCCTGCCAACGATCAACAAATCAACTTGCACCAGCAACTCAACAGCAGCAGCAGAAACGCAGTCGCATCAAAGGAAAAGAAAAACTGCAGCAACTCTCAACATGAAATTCCTGGTAAGCCTCAGCAGCAATAGCAGCAGAATGCAAAACAGGATTAACTATCATTAAATACAATTGTTATCTGCAGTGCACGTTCATCATTTTGGCGCTGTGCCTGGTCAGCTGCCTAGCGGCCATTGCTGAGCCCGCGGCAGCCGTTGGCGCGCCGGATGCTGAGTTGGACACCGCTGTGGACGAGAAAAAGACTGAGAAACGCGGCATCTACGGACTGGGCTATGGTCATTATGGTCACGGCTATGGCGGCTATGGACATGGACATGGTCATTATGGCGGCTATGGCTTCGCCAGTCCCTATTACGGTGGCATTGAGTACGTGCATCATGCGGCGCCCTATTATGGCGGTCATCATGGCTACTATCCGTATCATCATGGTCACTATGGCTTCTATTGAGAGTCGTTGGCCCGTGTGTCACTCGTTTTATATACAACGCTCATCGCTGCACAATCATTCATAAATAATTCCTTTTTTTCAATTTTTTTTTTCATGCGCTACGAATAAATGTTCTTGCAAAGCTTAAAAAATTAGCTCTTTTCAATTTAAAATTTTAAAAGAAACTGTGCGCGCGCGTCTTTGTCAATGCAACGCTGTGTGTAGTGCTCCTTAGCGATCCAACAACAGCACTGACTGAGGTCCAATCGAAGTTTATCGCCTATCGACTATTTGGTTGGATAGAGCAGCGATAAGTATCGATAGCAGTTGCTCTCCCAGTTTTGTTGTTCATTTTTACGCTCTTCTTTGTCGGAGACGGTTGTTTCGTCTTGCTTTTGCCTCGCCGAGCAAAAGAGCTCAACAAATAAATTGACACACAATTTAAATTTGAGCTTAGCGAAGGAGTCGTTTGAGCTAACAGAAAATAAATAAAAAAAAACCTGGTGTGAACAGCTGTTGTTGCACTAGTGTTGGGTAATTTTTTGTTGTTTTTTTGTTGTTTTACGAATTACGCGTGCAGCAAAGTGGCAGCAGTATCAACAACAACAACTGTCGCTGTGGTGAAAAGCAAGTGTGAAAATACAAGCAAAAGTTGACCAAATTGTGGGCGCAACAACAACAACAACAGAAAGCAGCAGCAAAAAATATTTAAGCAAATAAGCAGCCGATGTATGTGCGAACACTTACAGCTATATTATGTTAAATACAACAACGAAATGTTTGTGAATCTATGTGGAGTGACAAAAAAAAATTAAATAAAATTAAGTAAAAAAAAACAAAAAACGCTTATAAAAAGTCGTGAATTTGTCGTTGTCGTCGACACACACACACGCGCGTACGTATTGTGCATGTGTGTGTGCTGCTTCTCGTCTAGTGGCGAGAGAGCGAGTGAGAAAGAACGAAAGAGCAGTCGCTTCAGTCTTTAGTTTCTGGTGTTGCTTTTATTTTTTTTTACATATTTTTTGCCAGCGTATTTTCGTTTTTTAATCATAATTTTTGCATTGTGAAAAGTTATTTGAAATTTTTTTTGGTTTCTTGTTTGCGTCGAGCGCGTTGCCAGCAACAACAACAACAAAAGCAGCAGCAGCAAGAAGAATAACAAAGGCAAAAAGAAAAATCAACAACATTTTTAAAGGCTCGAGTCGAGCTGTTCGCGCCACTTTGAAAAGGTATGTATGTGTGCATGTGTACGACCTGTATGTGTGTGCGTGTAAGCATGTGTGCTTTTGTCCAATTCAACAAAAATGAAAAAATTCTTATTAGATCACAGGCCTGCGTGTATGCGTGCGTACTTGTGTATATGTGTGTACTGAGCAGCCGTCGTTTCTCAGGTTCAGCATGACGACGACGTCGACGACAACGACGACGACTACTTCTTTTTCGTCTTGTTGTTTTCTTAGCTTTTTCTTCTCCTTTTCCCTTTCCTTTTTTGCGCTACTCACACTCATTTCGCCGTTATTTATGTAACAAGTGTGTGCGTGCTAAATGAAGTGCGGCCGCCGCTTTTGTTGTTTTTGTTCTTTTTGCTGGGTGTGTATTTGGCAATTTTTCGCTGTTCGCCTTTTTGTTGTTTGCTATCGTAAAGTTTGTAATGAAGTTGACAGCATACACACACACACACTCAAAAAGAAAAGCGGCCTGCAACACTAAGCGCATTGAACTGGTTAGGTTCGCTTTGTCATTTAGTTATCAACACTGACAATAGCGGCAGCAGCCCCAGCAGCAGCGCATCATTTAAGCTTTGACATACGACAACGTCGCGACGCAACGCACAGTGGGGAAGCTGTCAGCTTTGAAAAATATCATAACTCCTCAGCCAAGTAGGTTATTGCCATAATTCAAAGAGTTTCTTACGGAGAATTTTACAGACCTTTAAATATGTATACCATATTTAAAATCAGTTAAGTGGATGTCAGTCAATGGGACGTCAAAGTTCAAGTTTATTTTGATTTAAGAAAATCGACGTTAGAAACGTCAACCTTAATTGATATCTGTGTGTGTTTGTATATATGTAAGCTGTTGCTGTAAATTAACAGCTAGAATAGCATCAGCAGCAGTAGAGACAACAACAACCAGCAGCATTTGGCGCAATTGGTGGAAGAGGAAGAGCAGCGCAAACGTCATTTGATTTTTATTGTCATTTCATTACGCACAGCTTCGCTGCCTTACGCTGACGTAGCTGGCGCTTGTTGCGCTTTGTTGTTATTTTGCCTCTCTTGTTATTTTTTTTTTATCTAATTCGTCACAGTCAAAAATTAGAAGAGCGAGACCGTGCCTGTGTGAGCGTGGAATTCGTGTAATATTTGTAACGGGAACAAAAATGCAAAACGCAAAAGCCATTTACATTTACACTTACATACAAACGTAACGTTTTCGTGTTTGTGTGTAAAGGTGTGTATGTAAGTGCAATTGTTTTCGCCGTGCGCCACGGATTCATTTAACATCTTGCTTTTTTAACCAGCTGCAAAAGCTCCCACAAACAAAGTTTACGTAGCTGTTGTTGTTGTACTCAATGGTTTAATACTCTGTATAGGTACAATGGGGGTAATCAGAACAAAATATCTTGCACTATTGAAAGGATTATAACAGAGGAGAAAACTAATTTAACCATTAGAGTAACGAAGGAATAGTAAAGGGTAACGAGTAGCGCTGAGTAACTTGCCCCATTGACCTTCAAAGCGACTGAAAGCGGAATGGAAACCCAATCCGAAATTCAGCTCTACTTTACTTTGGCTTCAAACGCCACCCACTAAACCACCTACACACATAAGCAAACACACACACACATGGGACGCTCACAATTTCCGCTCACTAATTACACAAACAAACAGGAGCAGCAGCAAGTAAATAAAGTGTACAAAGAACAAACAACAATATAAAAATTTACGTGTCATACACAACAATCAACAGAGACAAAAACAAAAGTCCAAATTGAAAAATGTTAACCCATCGATGTGGAATTTGTCTTTCCTCTTCGCTTCTCTTCTGGAACCCAATTGGCATTAAAAGTACAAAAACAAACACCAATCAAATTTATGAATCAATTATTAATGCAATTAAATCAAGCAACAATAGCAACTTAAATGCACTCTATGTGCTATTAATTATAACAATAGCTAACATGCAATCATTGGGTATGCCCAGTTACTATAATTTGAGTTGGATTACATTTAATGCCATGAACTTATTTAAATGGAATAAGAAAATAAGTAAATTAGCATTTAGTAGAACCGTTCGAGACGTAAATTCTTATAGACCATATTCAAAATGTGTTATTCATTTTGATTAATATCTTAAATAATAAAATTAATATTGATCATTATTGATATTGGGACTTATCATATCTCTAAACTACAAAAGCTGGAGCCCCCAAATAGTTTAGCGATTTCGCTTAAATACAAGCGCTCACTTAAAGTTTGTTCGAGAAATTATTAATAAGTTTTTTTGTTTCGTGTTAATGTTTCTATTGCCAGCTCGTGCTATAAATACAGACACAAACTTAGATACAATTAGAAAATATTAAACATGTTTTAATTTGGAAAAAATTTAATCTACATATAACAATTAGCCTGAAGTATATCACATTTGTTGTATTAACTGTCAAAAATATTGTACTCGGCATTAAGTTCTTTAAGTTTTGCCTGATATATTATATTATTGGTTGGAAATATTGCAGCTGTTTGATTGGCGCAGTTTTCACTTTGCATTTGTGCATAATTTATGCATTTTAAATGCACCTGTGATTCAATTCATTATTTGCCAGCTGCAGCAAATTTTCTGCCCCCAACCACGCACAGTTTTTCATCCCCTTCCTTTGGGTATTTTTAATTGATTTAATTTTTCTTCTCCTTTTGCTAGCTCTGGTGTTTTGCATTTTACTCAACATTTTTCATTTACGGCTGGAAAGTCGGTGCGTTAAGTTTATAAGCGCGACAAGGTGTGTTCAAGTGGAAGATGGTGGAGCAAATACCAAAAACAAAAAAAAATATGGGGAGAGGGGCTATTGTCATTTAGCTGGCATTTATAAATTGGCAACAGAAACAGATATCGACATAATAAATAAAAACGAGCGGCAAAATAAACGCGATTATCAAGTTAGAAAATTTTCCGAAATCTGAGTCAAGTGCGAAGAAGAGGAAGAAAGAAGAAAAGAAGAGAGGCCGAGAGGCAGAACAACAAAGCCATAGAGGAAGCAGAAAAACTGGCAAGCTATCTCGCTCTAACGCGCGCTGATCGCTACTGCTCGCTTATCAGAATGTGACGTCTCCTATTCTTATTCGCCTGATGCTTCCTCTTCATATTCAGCTGGTCGTTTTAGTTGTTGTTGCTTCTTTTGTCCATTGTTGTGGCTGCGCTTATCTCTCGTACAGCCGTGTGAGTGTTTGTGTGTATATATATTTTTCAATGAATTTAGTATGCAAGTGCAATTGGAACAGATTTTCCAACTCGCCGCATCAATGACGAATTCCGATTGGCATTGGGTTTTTTTTTCCTTATGCCGGAAATTTGCATTTGTCACAAAAACGAAACAAATTAATGAATAGAAGTCTAAAGAAAAGTTTGTGAACAAATTCAATTAGCTTTTGTAAGAGTTTGAATTAGTGAAAAACTAATACCAATCGTAACGTTAAGACAAATGAATTGTGCCAGACAAATTCAATTGGTTTTTAGTTTACTTGTCTTTCAATTTTTTCTTTTGTTCACTAAGGTTTTCTTTTTTTCTTACAGATCCCATGCAAAATGTCGAGTCCGGATGATAGAATACCCATACGTGGTAAGTAAAGATATTGAGGGGGCGTGTGGTGGGTTGGCCTTGGGTGGGGTGGTGTATTTGTCGCTATTATGCGTAATAACAATCGAATACATAACTCAAAAATCGCACAAACAAATGTGAGAAACAGGGAAAGAGAGACATATTGAGTGTGAGAGCGTGCAGCTGTGTGCGTGTGCCTGCCAAAAATAACTGTTAATAAGAACACAAAAGCAAACACAACGCAGCTTTTACTGGCTTTGGCTTCGGGTTTGCAGCAGCAGCAGCACACAGCGACAGAGGCCAAACAGCAAGAACATTGTCCATGGTCGGGTGACAGCAGCAGCAGCGACTGCGGCAGCGGCAGAGGCAGCACAAGACGCGAGCCAAGACCAGCAAGTGGTTGTGACTGCGAATGTCACTCAAGAGAGAGGGAAAGAGAGTAGATGTGTGTGTGTGCTGTGCTTGCTTAGAAGGAAGTTGCTTGTTAGCGCTGCTTCAGCTAAGGCTGCAGCTTTCTACTTCAGTTGTTGCCGCCACTGTCAATGCCAAAGCACGTGCAATAACAATTCGTTCTCGCTCTCATTGTCTCTCTCTTTTAATATAAATATATGTATAAGCTTATATATACTACTTATGTATATATGTACATACATATACATACATATATTATTTTTTGGAGCAAGCTCTTTTGCCGGTGCTGCCTTTGTGTCTGTTTGTTTGTTTGTTTGTTTGTACGACCAACAATAACAACACGAACAACATTCGTTTATCGATTTTGTGCTATTTTTAGCTCAACAAAAATTTACTTGCCTTTGAAAATGTGTAACGACGACGACGTCGCCGTCGCCGTCGGCGTCAGCGTCAGTTATGTGCGCCTTTCTTCGAAAGTCCTGTTATTACTTCTTCGTTTGCTTCTCGTTTTTATACCCTCAACCCATTGCAAATGCGCAAATGGGGTATACTGATTTTTGCTAATGTATGTGACTGTCGGAAGTGTGCTGCTCCGACCCCAAAGAGCAAATATATTCGTGATCAGAATCAGTCGGAAACTGTCTACTTGTTTTTATAAGCGCTGCGATTTCGAAAACTCTTAGATGTGTATTTGATTTTGTCTTTTCACTCATTCAATCGTGTTGCAATGTTGTACCTTTGTTTAGGGTATCAGCTAGTCGAGCATTTCCTTCCAGCACAATCTTACTTCCTTCTTATTCTTTTGTTTTTCAACGGTTACAACAATTGGCACGTGCAACTGAAGACTCGACCTCGCACATTGACCAATTGAACCGTATATCTTTTTACTCACTCCCATCGCGCTCACCTACTCACACGCTCACTCAAACGGCACGTGGACCAGTCGCACTCTGCGCTCTCGCAGACAGCTGTTTGTGTGTCAAAAAGAAATGGAAGTAAAATAACATAATGCACAGTTATTGCATCTCGCATGTAATCAGCCGCAGTCGAGCAGAAACGAAATTTTGCAAATGTCTGACAAATACATATGTACATACATGTATGTATTTCGTCATTTGAATGCCAACCATTTAAAATGTAGCACCTCATAAACCGTTATCGCTGACATTGCTTACTGTCCCTTTGTGTGTTGAATTTCTTTTAGGTATGTAGTCCATTAATTAACAACTTATTTGAAATAGTAATTATAAGCGGAATATCAACTTTGCTTAAGATTTCAATAATTATTTATGGCAAATATATTTTAATTAAAACCAACAACAAATAATTAGTATTCAAAAAAAAAAAGTTTTAAATTTTTGGTTAATTAAATAGTTGCGTGAACAATTAGAGCAAATTAAACAAATAAGAATGTTTCCTTAAACTATTTAATTATAATTATGCATTCAATTGTTTTTTAGTATTAAACGTGATTGAAAACACAATTTTAATCGAACATTGGAGGCTACCAAAAACGAATGGCAACAAATTAATAAACTATCTCTTTTATATTATATTTTGTTTCTCAAGCTAGAAATACCACATTTAAAAGTAACTTGCTAAGGAAAAAATGAGTATCCGTTAGTGATAGATAAAACTCGTAATAACTGCAATTCTTGGCTTGTTGCTAAGTTACTTTTAACAAGCGACTACTGTAACTGCACAAGTAGTTTCCTTGTATTTGTGGGTGTCTGTGCTTTTTAATGTACTCAAGGCCGTTGTTGCCTGTAATAATAATATATTATTAATTTTATAATGACTTCCACTCGATATGTCTAAGCCTGACGTGGGCGACAAAAAGGGATGGGAGGTGGAATCGCTGAATAGCTATCGACAAGTCATTAAGACGGGCCAACGAAAGCACGCACCTGCCAAAGGTCACTTCACCTTGAATTTGCCCCACGCGGCGCTCCCTCCGCCCATTGCTTGTGCTTCAACTTGTAATAGGATTTGAAGAATAAAAGCTTAGCTTTGTGTGTGGGTGGCTATGTGGAATACCTACATATATCGTTGTATAAAATCGTTATCCATTTGTAATACACAAGAGCCCAACAACAACAACATCAAAATTCCCAAGAAGTTCCCCTTATGAGTTCCAATTCGCAGCATTTACTACAGTTTCTCTTCCTTATAAACAGTTGTTCAATGCGTATGCGTGTGCGCTTACGTTTCTGTGTATGTGTTTGTGTAATCATTTTGCTTTGCATTTGTCAAGGTGAAACTTACACACACACAACGCGAGAGCAGACACACACATACACACGCAAGCACGCAGAGCTCTCAGCTAAAACTTCCAAATAAGCCAAAAAAATACTAAACGAGCCACGCCCACTTATTATTTATGGCCCGCCTCCCTCAGGGGCACCCAAATTGCTATTGCCACAAAGTGTGTCTATTTTTAGACTAGGAGCGCAGGCTGGAAATTTTTGCCGACACAAACGCGTATACACACACATATGTATATGTATATACACGAACGCACACACACACACACAAGTGTCGCCGCTATCACTTACAATGAAGTAAGAATCGAACCAGGTTGGTTTATTATTTTTCAATGCATATACCCTGAACCCAAAAAACAGTGTATGATTTTCTACAAGTGTATGTAACAGGCAAAAGGAGTATTAAACTGTTTTTCTAATCAACATCATTAGCCTAGGCAAAGTCTACATCCAGCGATCTTGAAAATACGAAAGCCAGAGACTTAAACCCGTCATACGATTAGTGTACAAGTTATAATAGTATTAATTTAAAATAGTTGGAACTTAGCGCAGCCGCTAAGTAAAAAAAAACTTTTTCCGTGTGACTATGCGTAATTGTATATAATTATATATGCAAATACGTCAAGCAGAGCATCTGCTAGTCGGTTACTTTAGACTGCGTACACTCACTTATTTAATTTAAATATGTTGGCTGTTTTAAGCGCAAAAACTCCCACCTCTCAATAAATGTACACATACATATGTATATATGTATGTACATGTTATTGTTATTGCATGCATGCCAATTGGTTTTGACATGTCAGTTTCCAATTGGATTTCAATCTCAATGTCGAGTAAGCGTGCGGCTCTCATCAAAATTTTGTAATGCTCGTTGTGCACACGTGTTGTTTTTTTGTTGTTGCTTTTGGTTTCTATGTCAACACGGAATTGACCTTGACGACAGGTCTTTTACAAACTTCTTGCAAACAGCTGATTGCAGTCGCAGCCGCAGCAATGTCTGCAGAACATGCGCGCTCTCGCTTACACGCGCAGAGCACATACTTACCATATGTATGTTGGCATGAAACTTTTTGCTGCATGCACCTGCAGCGCAGCCAGTGTATTGGTTACAAATGTCACACATCTAGCACAGACACACACACACACGTGCACCGCCATCAGCTGCAGCTGTTGCTTGCGCGCTCCCTTTCTTATTTTGACACACTAGCGCTTTTGGGCTCTCTTTAATACACGCTCACTCACGGTTCGCATGTGTTCTGTGTATTTTGTATTTTGGCTATGATTTCGAACATACCCTCTCTAAGTGCAGCTGGAGGATTTGACTCAGTTGTGTGTGTGTGTATAATTTGTGTATGCATGTGAATATGTAAATGAATTATTGACTATTTATATGTTAAATGCTTAGCATAAGTGTATATTTACTATTTAAAAGCAACATTAGCCTCTACAGGATAGCATTGGGTCGACTACAGATTTTGGTTTGGATATGATTTTTATTTTTGATTAAGTTTTTGTGCAATGTGCGCTGTGAGCTCTGTCGAGTTGTTGTTGTTGTTGTTGCTGTTATTGCTGATTCCGACGATGTTGCTGCTTCTAAATTTATACTCCCAAAGCTATGCACGATTTATAATAGCTGCTAAATATAGAACAACAGGTCACGGCCTATTCGGTCAGCCTTTTGCATAAATACACATACAAGCATAGGAATTTATTTATACACTCGCACACAGATGAATAGTGTTTTATGCACATGCATTTAAACGTCGCGACGTCGACGTAGCAGCGGCAGCTGTATATTTAAGTATGTATGATTGTTTGTACGTATTTCGCCATTGTTTTTATTGTTGCTATTGCTATTGGTTTTGCGTTTTGCTATTGTTTCTATATATAGCCAACCCAGCGCTCAGCTGCCCAAAACTAGACTTTGCCTTACTGGCTGATTTATTCATTTCATTTCGTTTTGTTGCTTTGCGCTGTTGCGAGAGTCAGCAGCGTTTCAATGAGAGCAAAAAGAACTGAAACACATAAGATTATACATACGTATGTATTTATATATATATACATATATTTTTATATATATGTATATGCATTGACGTTGTTGTCTTTCAAACAGCAAACCAATTGGACATTTTGCTTAGTCATAAATATGCGCGCAATTAGTTCAGTCCAGCTGAATGTCTAATTGCTGATCAACTAAGAGAGAGGGAGAAAGAGGCAACGAGCGTCTGAGTGTAAGCGACCGCATATTGGGGAGAATCAGCAAAAGAGCGTGCGTGCGTGGGAGAGAGCGCAACAGATTGACTCGTTGCCAGTTTATCAATGAACATTTTATGTTTTATTTTTATTTTACTGCACTTTGCCTTGTGTCCATTAGCAGCCGTTATTTTTTCGTTTTTGGTTCTCTTTTTATAGGCATTTTTTTTTTGCTCTGTTAAAGCAAAGCAAATTAGTTGCTTCGTGCTAAAACGTGTACCAGGAGAGGAAGATGAAGACGAGGAGATGGGAAGGTGGGAGGTGAAGTATCGGGCTGTCTAAAGATGAAACGAAAACAACGACAAACGGAACTGGTTGCCTGGTCTGCTGTGTGGCCTTTGTCGTTGTTGTTGTTGTCAATGTTGACTTCGGCATCGACGTCGTCACGTGCGCGCTGTGCCCAAGCAGCGCAGCGGCGCAGCACTGAGAGCGGTTATCTAAAAAAACGCTCTGGCCGGGTCCATGTAATCGCTGTAAACTTGTACAAGGTTACTAAAAATAGCTACAGAGGCACACAAACGCACACACACAGGCCGCGGTATTTGGCCTCGGCGTGCTTGGAGCCAATGCGGTGTTGGAAGCGCGGGTGGAGCGCGGGGCGTAGCGAAGAGTGCGGGAGACTGCCAGCAAGAGCGAGCGGCAGAGCGAGAGAGCGCATACGGAGCACATGTTAAAATACGTTTTAGATGTATTTTTGTAAATGTTGTCTGATAAGCACAGCCTTATCTTTATAATCGACTAATAGGCACAGAGCACACATAAACACACACGCGCCAAGCGACAAGCAGCGTCCAAATCCGCCGTCACCTCTTTGCTTTGTTCTTGTTATTGTTTGGTTTAGTTTGCTTTTGTTTGGTTTGCTTTGGTTTTATCTGCGCTTTGCGCAGAGAGACACAATTTGCCTTCGCTCTCATTTATATCGATATATTTTTATAATTTTTTTTACTATCGATAATGTTGGTACATAAACTGCGCGGACTGGAATTTCAAATTTAAATAACAATTACAAATAACGTTAGAGTTACATTGATTAAAGAAAAGGAGAGTGCTCTAGTTGGCAGTGAACGAGCCGTAAATACCATGAATCTAGTTTGAAGCTGACGTTATTTGATTATATTAATAAAATGTTATATGTATATGCGAATGAACAATATTTAATTCCTTATTATTTTTCTCTGACCCTTTTGCAGATCTGCCGCCCGAAGCCGGAAATGATGAGCGACTCTTGCACATTACGCCGGGATCCTTATCGCTGGACTTTAAGCCGCATCAAGTTGACATTGACCAGCAGATTCTGGAGGTAAATATCGTAAGCATAAATCTTTTAAAAAACTTTAATTAAAACACATTAGCAGACCCAATTGAATCAAAACAGATAATTCTAATAACATTACTAGATTAAGTTCAGTAAAACTCAAAAACCTTTCCTTTTAAAAAATATTTCTATTACTTATCAGAAATTTACCCTCTATTTCCTCTTTGTGTCGTATACTTTAACGTTGCAACTTCAAGGGTACTGTGTCTTTATTAGAAGTCTTATAGAATTTTACTTATGGATATTAAGGTGTCTGAATTCTCTGGGTGACATACTTTTCATTTCGTTTTTGTGTTGCATCCTTAAAGAGTGATTCTTTAAGTTTAGCTGCTTAAATAGGTTTGCCTTAAATCAATGAGTAAAATTAAGATTTATTACAAAACTAAGCTGCCACGGAGCATGTACAAAAGACAGTTGTTCCAATAGACTCAAATCGATACACACAAATAGATTATTCCAACTGCGTATTCTGATTTCTAGTGGTATTCAATCACCTCGTCGTACAGCTGCGGCTTTTTTTTCCCATTATTTTGTTCCCATCTATTCGATTGTGCCCGGCAGGCAACCACCTGAGCCATTTCTTTGTCCCGATTCCTGTCTGACAGACAGACGATTGTCCGTCAAATGTTCTGCCTCCATTGTTAGCGCCTGTTGCGCGCGACTTGAATAAAGAATAACGTATAGCGAATAACGAACAGAGAATTGCGAATGGGGAAAAGCGAATCGAGAATAGCGAAAAGAGAGTAGCATATCGAGACTTTATCATTATTTATCATTGATGCGTCGCGAGTCTCGACAGTCCTTCGACTGATCATTATGATCGTTAACATTGGCAATATCATTAGCATTCATGTCCCCATGTCGTGTGCCGCATTTTCCTTGTTATACCCTGTAATCATACGAAATGGGTATGAAAAAAAACCTAGAACGTTCTAAGGTTGCTTCTGCTTTTGTTTTTACGTGTTTTAAGTTTGCTAGATTTTGACATATTTAATATTTAATATTAATATATCTTCAGCTTGTTTCTTATACCGAGGTGTTAAAAATACCTAAATTGTTCATTTTTATATATATATACATATATGTAAGTTACAAGTTTTAAACATCCGTACAGGGTATCTTCTGAGCGATCACGTGCGACGAGCAGGCTCTTACTAGTTTTCCTTGTTTCATTTTTGGTTTTTTTTTCTGTCGTGCAATTTTTGCTTTATTTATACGCATTCACAGTTTCACTTGCCAGAGCGCTGCGTTTCCTTACTTCATCTAAAGCGTTGTATACACGCATACCCTAACAGACAGCAAGCATGGTTGGTTTGCCAATCAGTTTGATTTAAGCCCTTTGCTCAAATCCCACAATCAGAGCTAAACTCAGCATTTAAGGGGCAAATGTGAGCTTACATTGGGCTATTTCTAAAACAAATATGACACACGATTTAAATAATCTTAGATTTATGACTTCCCCTGAATATTTTGACCCCTATAACGGAAACCATTTTTGCGACTTACTAAATTCAAATCAGATAAGCTTTTAAACTTACATTTCTACACAATTTGCAGCCTTTGTTGCTGCAATGTTTACCATTGCTCTATAATATGTTCGGTAGCTATTATTGCTGTTAATATAAACAAAAAGATGTTCATTATAAATATATCTTTCCTATACTTAAAGCTACTTATATTGACGAATTAATGTAAGTTTTAGGGTATTCATAGTTCGTTGTATTTGGTTGCAGCTCGATTAAATTGCGCTGCTTGTTTCTTCTGGTTCTAAATTTAAACGCGTGTACAACTTAATGATTCTATATTTATTGTTTTCTCTACGAAAATATGTACGAGTATTTTGCGCATTCTTTTTTTCTCTCTCTGCTTCTTGGTCTTTTTTTGTTTCTGTTGTTTCTTAAATAAAACAGCGATTGTGCTAAAAATATAAAAGCAAAGAGAACAGAGTGCGAGAGCAAACTAAAGGCGAGAGAAAGAAAGAGAAAGATAGAGAGAGAGAGAGAGAGAGAGAGAGAGAGTTGCAAAGTACTGCCTGGCTAAAATTCAAATAAAGCAACCACAAAATCATTGCAATCGAATGCAACTGACTCCGGAATACTCTGTTCGCAGTTGGAAAACGGCAAAAATACAGAACTTAAATATAAATTTTGTCTATTTAAATTAAGTAAATTTAGTAATAATGCAATAACTTTTTACTTAAAAAATGCATTGTAGTTGAAAAACTATTAACTTTAAAGGGCTTTCAGATCAAAATAATATTCGAAATTAAAGAATCTTTTGAATGTCTAATTAAAATATATAAATAGAATACCTAATCCAAAAATGTTATCCCACATAAAATATTGTAAAATTCCACCTTAAAGTGCGTCAATTCTTAATATAATTATTATGTGCTTAGTACAAGAATTTTAATCTTGTTTAGGCCATATATAAGTGTTTAAATATGAAATCAAAAATGATTCATGCGTCAAGAGTAAATATTTAAAAAACAAATTGTGCTTCCTGCTATAAAGAACTACTTTAAAATACTTTTTTGCGAATAAATATATTTTTAAATTTCCGTTAAAATCTTAAATTAATTTTTAATATATGCAGCAGGTAGAAACGACTATAAATATAGTTATGTATTTACTAAATATAAGTATATCATTAAATAACGTTCGAACCTTAACATTTTTTAAATGCTTAAATAGGGTGTATAGAAAAAGCACATGCAACAAGTTTCAGTGTCAATCACCGCGAGTGCTCACTGTAGCTGCCTGCATGGGCTGGGTGAAAAGGGGGGTTGGGGCTATAGGGGGGTCACAACTTTGTTGTCAGAACTGAGCACATCCGACCTCATGGCCCAAGCGGCAACATGTGCAGCCCCCACCTGCCACATCCCCCCTCCCTTCCATCCCTCATCACCGTGGCTGCCTCGTTGCATACAATTTATAGCCAGATTTTATTTTTGGGCTTTTGGGTTTTAACTTTGTGCATTTCGGCCAGTTCATGCATGTGTGTGTATGTGTGTGTTTTGTTTTCTTTTGAATTTTCGTATTTTTGGTTCAAGTGTTGTGCTTCTTCTTCTTCGGCTTGTTCTTATTCTTGCTAAAGTGTTGCCGCCGTTTTACGCCCTCCAACCCCTTCCCTCCCCCTTGGCCCTGCCACTGCGTTTGCCTTTTTGCCTTAGCGCTTGCCGTTTTTGTTATTTTTACTTTTTCCTTTGAATTTATTTTTACTTTTGTGTGTTTTATAAACTCTGTGGGTTTTATTTTTAACAACAAAAAAAAACACATTTTTTATATATATACAATTATATACATATATACATATGTGTATATAAATATATATATATATATATATATATATATATATATATATACACAGGGCGCACACAAATAGAAAGGTGCGAAAGGGATGGGGCGAGCGCCCGAAGTAAAACTATAAAAAAGAAACACGTATATATATAAAATATATAAGGAATATAAAAAAACTAGAATAACTAATCACAGCTCTTTCTAGCTAACTGCTCTTTGTGCTGTTGTTGTTTTTGTTTTTATTTATAAAAATCTGTGGCACGAGCAAATTGTAAATTAACTACAAAGTGTGCGTGGCTGTGGACGGTGGAGGAGGGAGGAGGGGGGGGGGTGTCATTTTATTAATTTTGAGCCAGCGAAAGCCAAAAGGATAATCATAAATACTCAAAACAAACTCAATTTTATTCACTTTGCACTCAAATGTATTCTTACAAAATACACAAAGGTATTCATTATTTACTTAAATTCATTATGTACTTAATAAAGTGCCTACTCGTGAATACTTTCTTCATACTCATAAGATATTTACTTATAATTAATTTTATACACAAACAATTTCTTCAAAAAGATTTTAACGATAATCCAGGCTTATTACTCAGTTTAGTGCATGTTGTACTCATTCCCTATTCAAATTTAGTACTCATGAATACTTTCTACAAACTCATAACATACTCACTTATGCTATTTAAGCACTCAAACATAGTCATAAATGCACACAATACACATTTACAAATATCTAAAACATTTAAAAACATTCCAACAATCTTGAACATAATTCTCTCTCATAACTCATATTTTTTAAAACTATTATAAAAGCACAAAGAATTATCAAATCTTTCTGTATGTGAATGGCTCTGAATTAGGTTTTAACCAATTGTAAAGCTATTCACTTGAAGCATTCATTGCATTCGTTTGATGCGGATTTGCTGTAAAGATTTCTCCATGGGTTGAAAGCCAAGCAAAGAATATCCATTATTATTATTAGTGTGTATTATCGGAAAGGCAAGTTTTTCTATTTATATGGGCGTGTCTGTGTGTTGTCTTTGGCCCCCGTTATAATTATAGCACAGGCCTTTTATAATTATAGCATGTGCTCTAGCCAGCGAAATGTTGAACAAAACAAAAAGTTGTGCAAGGCAAATGTCGTGGGCGTGGTAAGAGGCAGGCATGGACAGAGGAGGGAGTGGAGGAGAAGGGGGTGCTGTAATCAGGTGCAACTGCTGTTTCTAGGAATTCTTCTACTGTATTTGTATATGCTTATATATAAATATATACGTATTTATGTATGTATTTATGTACAAGTATAAATGGCCTGTTGCTGCTGCACTCAGCGAGAACGCTTGGGAAACAAACGCCCGTTTGTCTGCCGCCGTCGCAACTGACCACGCGAGAGAAAGAGAGCAATTAAAGGCAAAGAGTGCGGGCAGCGAGCAACGAGAGCAGCACGTTCATTTGGCTCGCTCGCTTGTTCGGTTGCCCGCTCGCTCGCTCGCCCGCTCGTTGGCTGGCTGGCTGGCTGGCTTCGTGTGCTTTGGCTAGCGGAATAACTGTATCTAAATTTGTGTTTATATTTGATTTTTGCGCCAGTTCGCCAGTCGCTTGAGTGAAACTGAAATGAAAGCGCGTTCGACGAATGCCAAAGCCAAACGAAAACAGACGCAATAGCAGCAGCAACAGCAGCAGCGGCAGCGACCGCGCAGTCAATAGCAATTCGAATTGGAACAACGTAAACAGCCAAGTGAATGAGAAACATACTAATTGGAACTAACAATTCTAAACGCGCCGCGTTCGCTGTGAAAATCTAAAACCCTACAAGAACAACAGTGTATAATAAATAAATAAATAAATAAAAGATAGAACTATACACAATAAAGAATCATAATAAAAATGCGAAAATGAAAAACAAGAACTAAAAAATAAATAAAGCCCAACGGCTACGCATATTTCTACAGATTATTTATTAGTGTGTTCCTCTCGCTAGTGCTTTTTTTTCTTTCCATTCTTTTTTTTATTTTGCCTAAAAGCTGGGAACACAAAAAAGCTTACGAAAAGTGTCTAACAATAAAAACAACAGCTACAGCTACAACTACAACAACAATAACAGCAGCAGCAGCAACAAGCAACACAAAAAAAACCAATTAGCAAACAAAAACCAACAACACAAAGTTTTTCAGTCTATCCTCGCTCTCGCTTACGCTCAGTGCGTGCGCGTGCTTTTGCCTGTGTGTGCGTCCAATTGGACTAAGCGTCGCGTTAAGGTCATGGAAACATATCAGCAGCATGTACGTAACGTAGAGAGCGCCTCTTGGCGCCATCAATAAGACAGAACCGACAAGAGAGCAGCCAGCAAGAAGAGCGCAAGCCCAATCAACAATTTATGATCTCTTTTGATGAATTGTGACGCGTGATTTGCTTAGCTAATTCATTTGTGTGATCCCCATCGGTGTGTTTGTCTGTCTGTCTTTCTCCCACCCCGTGTATGTTTGTGTTTGTATGTGTATGTCGCAGTGAATCACAGTGCATTCATCCAAGCCATTCATCACAACTGTGATTCATTTGCCATGCGGCCAATTGCACTAATTATCTAATTGATCCGCTTTTACAAACAGTTTGGTTTGTTCGGCCCATTGAAAATGGCTAACAAGACTATAATGGTTATGTGCAAATGTGTTTAACAGCCCAAGGGAGGCATTTGCAACACCATAAAGCATGTTGTTGGTCACCATCATTAGCTAAGTTTGTTTAGGCATGCTCATAAGATTAAACTAAGCGATCGTGAAAATCAGGAAAACTATATATTTGCCCAAGGAATTCTATTCATAATTTTATCAATATTTTGTTTATCCAAACGCAGGCTATTCAAATGTTTATTGTGACAGCCAAGACCAGGGTATCTCCTAGTCGAACACTTCCCACTAGATCGCACTCTAACTTGTTTGTGGAATTGGTTATTTTTACAAATTATTTATAATTCCTTTATATTTAATTATTGCTATTTATTCATTTGCGAGAACGAACATTTTTTTAAATTTACCTAAAATTCTTAGGAATTGTATTTAAAAAAAAAATATTTTTAAATATGTAGGCTGGCAATACTTGAATTTGAAGTATCTGAAGTGGAAACTGCGCAAATGAACAATGAACAAGTTGTTGGTTAATCAGAAAATCCCCGGCCAGAGATTTGATTGCCCTAAAAAAGGGAATACGCATAGCTCTTGTCCCTATATAAGCACCACTTGATAGACGACACAGGGGAAAAAAAAGATGGTCTCGAGATTTAGTTTCCTCAAAAGTTACAAACAAAATATTGTGTGAATCCCCCTTCATGTTCTACAATATCACAATTAATATAAATAATAAACATTTTATTGGATGAAATTTAAGTTTTTGTTTAAAGAGCTTTGAGATTTTGATAAATAGTTTCTTTTTTATTTAAAACAGCTGTAAATATTTGTTTTATATAACAATTCTGTTGTTTTAATGATAATAGCTTAAAAAGCTATTTAATTTTAAATACAATTCAATAATAATAAAAATAATGATCATGTGCGATCAGGTAAAACCAATTTTAAAATTTTATTGTTCGTTTTAAAGAGAATTATTTACCTAGAATTGGATTAAATTCTTTTGCTCAAAAGTAAAAATGAGGCATTTATTCGATTTAAAATAAATTTAAAAGGTCCTCCACTTTTTACCTTTCCTCTTTAAACACACAATTAACTAAGCTATGCGTCACTTTTTTGTTGTTGTTATTTGGCTATTTGCAAAGATCTTGGCGGCAATTGCTCACAGCCATTTGATGATTTGATCTGCCCACGACATTTACCACAACATCACGATCGATTTTCCACTCTCTTCCTGTCCCACTCTCTTGCTCTCTCTCTCTCCCACTTGCTGTCTCATTTTACGCTTATCTCTTGCTGATATCTGGTACGTGTTTTTTTCTCTCTCTCTCTATCTCTGCTTGCAGCTGAAGAAGAGCCAGGAACTGCAGAAGCAGCGTCTGTACCACTCGTATCAGGAGCAGACGAAGCAAATGGAACTGGAGCATAAAATGCAATTGGAGCACAAATATCATGTGAGTAGCTACAAAGAGACGAGATAAAAGACAATCAAAAGAGAAATGCAAAAACATACCAAAACGCGATGTGCAATCTTTGGGAGAAGCTGATCGCGTCGATAAATTTTGGCGATGGCATCTAGTATACCCTAGACCTAGATAGTAATAAGTGTTAAAGGGTATCGTTATGTTTAGCACATTCATAAACAATATATAGGAACATAATGCTGGTCAAATTAAGAGTGTAGACTTGTATGATCGATAAATCGATAATCGATACGAATTTTATACATTGAATAATTATGTAATTTTTTTTTCTGATTAGTTCTCGTTTGCACAAACCATAACGGTAAATATCGATTGTTATGTGCATATATTGTACCTCGCAAATCGATAAATATCGATAGTTAGTATTATTATTACCAATTATGTGTAGCTATGAATATTGTTTGAAGACTTCAGCAGAAATATTTATTGCTTGAACGATCGTTATATTTTTTTTGCTTTACAAATCGATATATATCGTTACCCTCTGCGCGCATCTGGCCGCAGGGTATTCAGCTAGTTGAGCGCTTTCTTCTAGCACGGTCACACTTGTGACTTGTTTGTTTCTGTCTTCTGTGTTCTTATGCTGTCGTTCGTACTTGTTGTTTTTCTTGTTCTTATTGTTGTTGCTGTTGGCGACATTGGCGCGTGGGTAGCAAAAAAAAAAAATAATAAAATACCAGCAAAATGAAATTATCAAGTTAGCCGGCGCTTGGCCGGAAGTGCCGCCCTGCGAGATGACTAAGCAGCAGCAGCAGCAGCAACAACAACGTTAGCAACAACTTGACCATCACCAGCAGCAACAACAAAACAATAATATTAGCAAAAAACACAATAACAACATCTAAAATTCTATTTACCCCGAAACAACAACAAAAACTCTCTCGAACTTACTGTAATTTATTCAGTATGCGGTGCATTCACATGGCGCTTTCCAGGAATTGCGGGAACACACAACAGCAACATCAGCAGCAGCAACACCAGCAGCAGCAGCAACAACACCAGCAACAACAACAACAGCAGCGGGAACGAAGGGAACGGGAAGTGATGAAACGCAAGGAGAATTGCAGCGCCAATGCGAGTCCCGAAGTCAAACAGATACTCAGTGTAACTATAAAGCAGCTAAGCCCGCTTTCTATCTCTCCACCTCTCCCTTT
Organism: Drosophila lacertosa; assembly: GCA_004143845.1. Taxonomy (NCBI): domain Eukaryota; kingdom Metazoa; phylum Arthropoda; class Insecta; order Diptera; family Drosophilidae; genus Drosophila; species Drosophila lacertosa. The sequence goes on along the minus strand of SCDZ01000218.1, from coordinate 9,010 downwards.
CTAACTCCAACCCTCTCTCTCTCTCTCTCTCTCTCTTTCAGTGCTTTCTCATGAGCCGCAAGTCGCAGGCAGTGGCACCAAATGGCACAACAACAACATCGCCCTATCGCAATCGGTTAGCACAACTATATACATTTATTATATTTAAACAGGATCTAAACACTCTCTTTTGTCTTTTCATCACTTCCCGTTCCCTTCGTTCCCGCTGCTGTTGTTGTTGTTGCTGGTGTTGTTGCTGCTGCTGCTGGTGTTGCTGCTGCTGATGTTGCTGTTGGGAAAAAGAGCGCGTCCCGCCGCCCCCCCCCTCCTGTGGCCCCCCCGCCCCCCCCCCCACCCCCCCCCCCCCCCCCCCCCCCTCAAATAGCTCTAAAACTAACTTTTGCCTCTGCTTGGCGATTGCATCGCTTGTTAAATATACTAAACAAAAATTATATTAAATTTAGATGTGAATACAATTCTTTATAGTACGATCAGTGAGTAAAATAAAGTTAGACAAAGTTAATATTGAAGTACGCTGAAATCCTTTCCTATATCTTAAACGGCGTAAACAATTTTAGACAAAGGATCTTGAGTCGAGCTTAAACTAACCGCCACATCGATTAATTGTGTCCTAAGTAACTCTCGACAATTTTAATTTGAATACAAATCATTGATCAGTTAAGTTAATGCCCACTCACAATTCTTAAAAGATATCAAAAGTTTTCCGCTATTTTAAGAACCTGCATCATGCATAAAATCATGATCATTTTAGTATGTTTATTAGAAGAATCGATAACTTATGCAACATAAAATATTATTAATAACGAGTACTTATATAAATGAATAGAAATCACATAGTTCAATCATACGTAGTTGTAATTACAGATCGCAAAGATCAGAATTATCAAACAGTATTTAATGATTACGAGAGGTCAAATAGAAAAATGAATTTCTTATAGTTAAATTGTAAATCTATTCCAAAGAAAGATAATTAAGGTTGACTACATTTATTTTTGCGCGTATGAAGCATGTTACTAAAGTTACAAACCTAAATGACTAACCCATAACATAGCCCAAATCAGATCGTCAAAGTTAAGTCTAGTCTTGTCTGAAGGCAACTTTCACACACACACAAACAAACACACACACACACACACATGCGTTATATATAGCGTGAAGTATATATGTATATGTGTATGTATATATGTATGTATTTGAACCACCTGAAACAAACCAACCTAACCTAATTGTGAACAGCATCGGAGCCGAACCTGCTAAAGATCCGGCTCAAGCAGAGCGTCATCGAGCGCAAGGCAAGGATCGGGGGGCCGGCGGGGGCGCGGCGTCAAGAGCGGCTGCTGCAGGCCGCCCAGCGACGGCATCAAAAGAACTCGGTACTCACAAGTAAGTACAAAAACAACATCAACAACAACAACACACGCACACACACACAGACACAGACACACAGCAAAGGGGTTCGAACCCAGCAGAAGGCGGTTCGAACCGCATCGAACCGCTTCAAACGCGCCTCGTACTATTATTATTTAATGATTTCTTTTTTTTTTTGAGAGAGAGTTCATCACAATGTGCAAATGGAAAATGAGTCAATTACATAAATTCAAAAAAAAAATTAAAATAAATAAACCAAACAAAACAAAAAAAAAGCAATGCGGGAAGGTCTTTGCCGGGGTCAGTTGGTGTCAGCTCCATTTCTGGTTTATGATGACGACAACACAACAACAACAACAACAATTTCCATAATCATAATTATTATATTTACCATCAGTTGTTGTTGTTGCTTTGAGCGCTGCGAGCAGCGATTATCTCTTGGCATAAACTATCGATAAAAGATCGAAATGTTGTTAGTTATTTTTCAACTATTTATAAATGTTCTAAATCAGTTTTTGGTTTTTTACCCCATTTTTATTGTGAAAATACCTTATAGTTTTTTTTTTTAGCTCTGAATTAAGATGCTAAAGAAAGGATCAATAAAATAGTTGATGATGTTTAGATGAAATAGTTAAAAGACAAGTGCCTACAAATAACTGGAAATAAAGCCAAGGCAAATTTTAAAAATACAAAAATATTTTCAGTAAACATTAAATTTTTTTTTGAAATTTTGCAATTTTCATTTTTAATAAAAATAAATAAATAATAGATCCCTTTACACTCGTTAGGTTTACACTTTCACACACAGCGCAAACTATTTAAATTTCCATTTTCCTAGGTTTTTATCAATTTCTAATGTTGATTTTCTTAAATTTTGTTGTTATATTTGTTGTTTTTTATATATTTTAATTGCTGTTGTTTTTGCTTTCATTAATTTAACCCATTCGTCGAGCCAAACGGCCAGCTCGCTGAGCGAAATGTTCGAACCCTAACAAAAGAAAAAAGTTATTTTATATATTTTGTGTCGTGTCCCTTATTAACTCTGAACCTTAACTCAAATTAATCTATGCTGATTAAGCCGCTGCTGCTGCTGCTGCATTTGCATTTGTTAACAGTCCAGAGAAAAAAAAATCAAAGAAGATGAATATAATTATGTTATGTAAAGTTATTCTAACCAATATTTTTACTTTTATTTCTTTTTTTTTTGGTTGCGTTGGTTTAGATTGCAACAGCACGCCGGATTCGGGCCCCAATTCGCCGCCCTCGTCGACGACGTTAGCGGTGGGCGTGGTCGGCAGCCGCGGCTCGCCGACCAGCGCGCCCATCCAGGAGGAGAATGAGGAGGTCAACCAGTATCAGCCCGGCCAGCGCAGCAGCATCAACGATCTGCCGCTGTTCAGCTCCCCCTCCCTGCCAAACATATCGCTGGGCCGTCCGCATTTAACCAACGCCCAGGCGGGCCACGCCAACTACGCCATGTTCGCTGCACTGCGTCAGCATGTCGCAGCCGGCGGTGGCGCCGCCGGCGGCGGTGTTCCACCCGTGCCCGTTGGCGTTGGCGTCGGCGTTGCCGGCACACCGCCCACCTACTACAATCCGCTGGCCATGCCGTTCGGCAGACAGCCGGCGCCGCCGCTCTCAATGATGCCGGCGACGGGCATTGCGCCGCAGCCGTCGCCGGTGGTGCGATCCGCTTCGGCAACATCGACGTCCTCGTCGCAGGCCTCGCTGGTGGGCGACACAGCGCCGCCGCAGGCGCATGCCGCCTCCACCATACTGCCCTCGTCCTCGTCCTACATGCAGCTGGGCGGCGTTGGTGTTTCGGGCGCTTCTGCCGTCAATCTGCATGCGGCCGCTGTGGCCGTTGCTGCTGCTGCTGCGGCGGCGGCCGGTTCGCTGCCGCCCACCAACAGCCACGCCCATGCCGCCCTCTACGGCCACCAGCATAGCGCGCACCAGCACACGGCGCACAGCAACAACGGCGCCGGCGGCGTCCTGCCCATCACAGACGCCCAGGTGGCCCAGGTGCATCTACACAAGCAGGGCCATCGACCGCTGGGACGCACCCAGTCGGCGCCGCTGCCGCTGGGCCATCCCATGCTCACCGGCGCCGGGCAGCTGAACGTCGTCCAGACGCACTACGAGAACAGCGAGGTGAGTGCCAAAGCCAAAGCTACTACCAAAATATCATTCTCTACTTCCATACACGTGTTCATCAAATGATAAATAGTAAACTGGACTAATCCTTGAAATTGATGGACTTTAAAATTAGATGCTTAGATTGGGATTGTACTCAATTCTAAAGCCACAGTCAGCAAATGTTGCTGTTAGATTACTGATTAGATCTAAGGCCTTGCATTTAGTTTTCTTATGGGAACTGGTTTCTTATAAGAATTTCTCGTTCACACGCAAAATGTCTGATTGATGGCGCTGTTTAAAACTCAAGTTTAAATCACAACAGACACAGGATTTGTTTGTGTTAATTTATTTTACCCTGCACACGTTAGCGTTGTTATAGGCGTAGAAAGCATCTACGTCCACGTAAAGTGATCAATAATTAATTAATCCATGTCTACAGATTCTCCAATTCAACACCCAAAACAAAATTTACTCTCCGAGACTATAAAAAACCAAAGCCACCAAATAAATGTTTCACTTTTTCTTGCGCTTGCAAAGAGATTGAGATGTTTATAAGGCCAACTTGCAGGGTGCATGAGATGCCCTAAACGCTAATTATGTTAATAATATTTACAGTTTTCACCTGTACGCTCTTCTTAATTTCTATTCCCGTTGACAGGCAGAGCGCCAGGCGTACGAGCACCAGGTGCTCACCCAGAAGCTGCGCCAGAAGGTGCTCACGCGCAGCGACGCCGCCGCCGCTGCGGCCGCGATACGCGAACCGCAGCTGCGCGAGGAGGACGACGACGATGATTCCGCTGCCGAGGTGATGGATCTCACCGACAAGAAGAAGCCGCCCAAAACGGTGCTGACCAGCACGATTGCCACCAGCACCTCACAGAATCTGCCCGAGGCGCTGGCAGCCGCCGCCGCTGCCGCAGCCGCCGCCGCCGCGGCGGCCACGTATCGCGCCAAGGCGAGCAAACTGCGCGACCAGGAATATCTGCAGCAGCAGCGCGAGCTGCTCTATCTGCAGGAAGAGGAGCTGGCCAAGGGCCTGATGCGTCCGCTGTCGCGCACGCTGAGCAGCCCGCTGGTGCCGGGGCACGGCCTCAGCCAGATACCCGACACCGGCCAGCATCCATCGCCGATAGTCACCTCCTCGTCGGCCGATCACATACCGCCCGTCAATCTGACGCTGCCCCACAAGCGCCAGCTGCTCGGCAGCGTCTATGCCGCCCAGCTCAGACAGCACCAGCAACAGCAACAGCAGCAACACCATCAACAGCAGCAGCAGCAGCAGCTGGTGGAGAGCGTCGCGGCACACAAGAAGATCACAACGGGACTCGCCTACGATCCGCTGATGCTGAAGCACGCGTGCATTTGCGGCGATAATGCGCCGCATCCGGAGCACAGCGGCCGGCTGCAGAGCGTCTGGGCGCGGCTGAGCGAAACGGATCTGGTCAAGCGGTGCGATCGACTGCGCGCCCGCAAGGCTACTCAGGAGGAGCTGCAGACGGTGCATACGGAGGCGCATGCGATGCTCTTTGGCTCCAATCAGGGCCAGCTGACGCGGCCCAAAGTGGAGAGTGCGCCATCCGCCAGCTTTGTGCGTCTGTCGTGCGGCGGTTTGGGCGTCGATCTGGACACCACTTGGAATGAGCATCATACGGCGACCGCTGCCCGCATGGCCGCCGGCTGTGTCATTGACTTGGCCTTCAAGACAGCCAAAGGTGATTTACGCAACGGTTTCGCCGTTGTCCGTCCGCCCGGCCATCACGCCGAGGCCAATCTGGCGATGGGCTTCTGTTTCTTCAACTCGATCGCCATCGCCGCCAAGCTGCTGCGCCAGCGTGTGCCCGAAATGAAGCGCATTCTCATCGTTGACTGGGCAAGTCCAAATGCTCTTCTCCCAATCCATGCAGTGTGTGCTAATCTCTCTCTATCTCTCTTCTACTCAATCTCTTGCGATCGCTTGTGCAGGATGTACATCATGGCAACGGCACACAGCAAGCATTCTACCAAAGTCCCGACATTCTATATCTTTCCATACATCGACACGATGACGGTAATTTCTTTCCCGGCACGGGTGGCCCCACAGAGGTGAGTTTCTATGATCTGTGCAATTTTTAGAGAAACAACCTTAAGCAACTGTTTCCTATGAATTCTATTTTCTTTCTGCAACACTTTCTAACGCTCTCTATCTCTCCCTCTTTGTCCCCCGTTGCAGTGCGGCGCCGGTGCTGGGCTCGGCTACAATGTGAACATCTCGTGGTCGGGCGCATTGAATCCACCGCTGGGCGATGCCGAGTATATCGCTGCATTCCGTACCGTTGTGATGCCCATTGCCAAGTGTTTTAATCCGGACATTGTGCTGGTCTCGTCGGGCTTCGATGCGGCCACCGGGCATCCGGCGCCGCTTGGCGGCTATCATGTGTCGCCCGCCTGCTTCGGCCTGATGACACGCGAGCTGCTCCAGCTGGCCAACGGCAAGGTGGTGCTGGCACTCGAAGGCGGCTACGATCTGGCGGCCATTTGCGACTCGGCGCAGGAGTGCGTCCGGGCGCTGCTCGGCGATCCGGCGGCGCCCATTGCTCCGGACGAGCTGGAGCGGCCGCCCTGCCAGAATGCCATCAACACGCTGCAGAAGACAATTGCCATACAGGTGAGCGTCAAGACAAATCCAATTGAAATATAATGAAAAAAAATATACTTACCATTCTGCCTTATCAATCTTCGGTTAGCAAACGCATTGGCCCTCCGTCCGGTTGCTGGAGCATACGGTCGGCCTGTCCGCGCTGGAGGCGCTCAAGATCGAGCACGATGAATCTGAAACGGTGAACGCCATGGCCGGCCTCTCCATGCAATCCATGCACAGGTAAGCAGGCACGAATTAAATACGTTGATCGATAATTTTGACCAAAGTCTGCTTGTTCCGCTCTAGAACGTTGTCACGTGACGATTCGGAGGAGCCAATGGATCAGGATGAAACCAAATAGACGCCTTCGCCGTCGCCTGCTCAACGCACTTTAGTGTTTTTGTTGTAGTTAAAAAATATTGTTGTTGCTTATTGTTGTTGATGTGATTTGTTGTCGCCGTCGTCATTCTCGTCGTCGTTGTTGCCGTTGTCATTGTTGTCGTTGTTGTTGTTGTCAGTCCATCGTCTAACGCTTAACTCCTTCCCTCTCCAATTCTCTGTTACACTCTCTTAACTGTATTTTATACTCAACAAACACACGCACACACACGCACACACACACTGAGACACAAAACATGAACAACAAAAAGAAGATAAAAAAGAAGTAGACAAATTAAAGAAAGGAAAATGAACCATCGAATGATTAGGAGGTCTGAGGCAGAGCCAGATAAATAACAAGTTGCAAATAAGGGCCTAAAGTTCAAAATGTGGCTGTGCCACAAAAAAAAAAAATAAAACCAGAAAACTAAGAGCAGTAACGGAAAGTAACGTGAAGAGTAGAAGCGAAAGTGGAAAGCAAAACGTTTAAGAATCAACAGAGTTATAGAGAGTTTATATATATATATATAAAACATGTTAGTAATAGTCGTATAAGTAATATAGTTTTAGTGAATTAATAAATGTATATGATACGCCCCCCACAAAAAAAGCAGAGAATTAACAAATGTTTTTATTGAAATTATCTATTTATATGTATGTAAAATCAAAATGAATTCAATTATTATTAATACTAAATGTTAAAACCAATTCAAAGTCTATAAAAAGCATATGCTTATGTATACATATATATATATATGAGTGTGTATGTATATGTGAACATATGTGTAAGCTATACTATACCATATAAAATACTATATAAAGCCTGCATTTGTTAAAACGAATATACCTAAATAGATGCAACTGAATATATATATTTATATATATGCAACTACATATACATCTATAAGCATAGATAAATATATATATATATATATATATATATATATATATATATTTAAAAGTTGAACGTGCAAAAATGAAAACTATTTTTATTTATCGATTGATGTCTGATGTGTGTAGTCTTATTATTATTATTATTATATAATGCTTTTTTTTATTGTAATTTTAATTATATTATTTTGATTTTTGTCTTCTTTTGGTCGTATGAATGTTGAGAGTCTGTGTTGATATTTATATATATATGTATTTATATATATATTATAGCTCGATTTATGCAGTTGTAAAATTAATGTTAAGTTTATATATATATATATATATATATATATATATATATTAGAATATATATATATATATATACGTTTGTAAATGAAAGTATAGCTGTAATATGATATGTAATACGATACTATATATACTATATACATATATATGTAATAATAACAATTGTGAAATTATTGTCAAACGATTGTTTAGAGTCTTTATTTATTAACTTTCATAACTATTTTGTTGATTTCTATTATTTTGGTTTTGACTTGGGTGTCCAGAGCAAACGTATATGAATATGTATATATATATATATATATATATGTAGTATGTATATACATATATAGCGATTAGAAGCTTTTGACAGGCCAATTTATAGTTTTTAGCTTGCTTTTAAACGTAATGCTTAAACCTAGACTTTTGGGCTAAAATTTTGTTAGATCGCTTTATGTAACGTAATTTCTAGTTATGACATGCTTGAGTGTGTTTGAGAGGTGTAAATGTTTTTATGTGAATATGTTTGGTGCAAGTCTGAAGTACAATACGAAACGATACAATCTGTATATCTAAATGTTGAGAAACACAATGGCACAAGTTGTAGGCCAAGCAAAACTGTTGCTGACTTTTTCTTCTAAATGTATATGTGTGTTGTTTATTTTAAAACTAATAACTGTTACAATAATCATAATCAAAGAACATACTATATGCATATATTTAAATGTATCAGCGTGAGCAGCAACTAAAAGTGAGCAAATTAAAGCAAAAGTGTTTTATGAACAAACAGAAAGAAGCTGTTGATAAGTTGGGCAGGCACCCAGCGTTGTGGAATTAACGAAAACAAAGTATAAACAATTAAGTATACCCAAGATCTCGAAGTGTTTGTTGGCCCAAGTACCATATATGTATGTATGCGTGTGTAGGCGTAATTAGAGTATGAATGTTATTGCTTAAATATATATATATATAATGTTAATTTTGAGCACAACGATTTAAGGGGAGTAAATAAATTATGATATAAAGCAACATCATGTTAACAGCAGCTAAAACAATAATTGATCAAAATGAAATGCATGTATATATATATATTTATATATATATATATATATATATATATGTACAATAGTTGAAAAGTATGTTTATATATATACAACATTTATGACATTCCCAGCCAGGAGCCAACTGCAGTGCGGGTAAATCGTTAAAGATTTCCTCATACTATAATGTTGTTATGGTGTTCAAATATACCTGATATCCGTTCAGATCAGATTTATATAAATGCTCCGTTTTTATATTGCATATTGGGAATGGCCATAGTTAATGAAATCAAATTGATATATAGTATATATA